>JAULKJ010000006.1:3811464-3823361 GCA_032355405.1 Rubia balearica
TTCAGGTTGGCATGTAAACACCACAGGACAGTTTGCAATAGGAGGATTAGGTTCAGGAGGAATAACACGAAGAGGTGTACGGCTATTTGCGCAACAAATATGGGACAATGTAACTGGATGGCTTCGGTGAACTTCAGGAAGAAGGGAGGACATTAGGTGCTGACTACGTTGGTCAAGGCTCATTCATGCAGTCCAACTTTCCTCCACGGGTGTGTGGACCACAAATACCTAAGTGGGAGGTTTAAGGGTGACCTGAAGATCATGCCAAATATGAAGATATCAGAGTTTGTTCAAAAAATTCAGAACGACCTGAGGATCAAAGTCTCCAGAGACGTTGCTTACAAAGCGAAAAAATGGTCAATTGAGCATATAGTTGGTGATTACAAGAAGCAGTAAGGGATGATGGGGGATTACTGCCATGAGTTGCTAAGAGCGAACCCGATTCGACCATCATAATGCAGACAACTAAAGATCATTTTGGGAATGAGGAGTTCCGCAAATTTTATGCATGTTTCGATTCGTGTAAGAAGGGGTTCATGGCTGGGTGCTAAAACTTGTTGGGCATGGATAGGTGCCATCTAACAGGGCCACACAAGGGTATTCTTATGGAGGCTATTGGGCTTGACGGCAATGACCAGATTTATCCCGTTGCTTATGTAGTAGTTGAGATTGAGAACAAAAGTACGTGGTTGTGGTTCCTGAGCCTCCTGTAGCATGACGTTGGGATACAGAATGGACCGGGGTGGACATTATTGTCTGACAAACAGAAGGTATTCATTTTCATGTATTCATATAGTTTTAGTGTTGAAGCAAAACGTATTTGTGATGTATGGGAATTCATGTAACTGCTTTGTTACTGTTTTTGCGATGGTGTTCTTCGAAGTGGTTGCTCTCCATATGGTTTTCCCCTATTTCTGTTCATGCGACTTAGGCTTATGTGCGGGCTACATTTCCCTCTTTGTGTTCCCGATATATGTGCGGGCTATGTGAATTAGGCTTAAGTGCTTTCTGTCTGGTTTGTACATGTATGCAACTTCTAGCTTTGTTGGTGGCTGATTATTGTCTGTCAACATATTCTTCCCTTGCCAAAGCAGGGTCTGGCAGCTGCGATGCACCAGTTACTGCCAGCTGCAGAGTATAGGCTATGCACCTGGCACATGTACAAGAATTTTAAGGGGACCTATTCCAATCTAGATTTGAAGGAAATAGGCTGGGTTGCAGCCAAATGTACCCATCCATCTCAGTTTGAGGAACATATGAAGGCCATAAGAGACAGGGATCCTGGTGCGTTGAAGTGGTTGAGGGAGAGAACAAATTCGAGAGAGTGGTCCAGAGCTTTCTTCAACACCCATTCAAAGTGCGACACCTTCGTCAACAACATTTGTGAGAGCTTCAACAAAGTTATACTACACGCGAGGGATAAACCCCTCCTTACTATGTTGGACGCGTTGAGATTCTACTTCATGGACCGACTGTAAAGGAAGAGGGAGTCCATTGCTAGGATGGGGAGGCGTTTGGACCGAAGATAAGGAGAAAGTTAGAGACAAATCAGTTTGCTTCCAACCGATGTTTTGCAAATGCATCTGGGGAAATGGAATATCAAGTTACTTGTGTCTACGGGGGGAGTTATGAGGTGAATTTGAGGACGAGATCGTGTAGCTGCAGGAACTGGGATCTTACGGGTATACCCTGCCCGCACGCTATTGCTGCAATCGGTTTGGTGAAGGAAGAAGCATCGGCGTTCATGCATGATTGCTATTCCAAGCCTGTGTATGCCAGTGCATACAACCATGTCATCCATCCAATAAATGGCCCAGAGTTGTGGGAGAAGACAGGAGCCAGCAATTTGCAACCTCCGGCGGAGATAAAATTGCCAGGCAGACCCCCCAAGGCAAGGAAAAAATCTGCGGACGAGACAAAATCAAACACTGCAAATGTCAAGAAACATGGGGAGGTTGAGAGGCTAGCACAGGTTGGGAAGATGAGTCAGTAAAAATGCTCCCGGTGTGGTCAAACAGGACATAATTCTCAAAGATGTCCAACCAAAGCTGCGGATTCTCAACAAACTAAACCAGCACAACTACAACAAAATGCAGCTGAGTCCTCCACTGCAAATCCATCACATGTTAGGGTAATTTATTCACTCATGTTTTTTCCCTATTTTCTTACATGATTGTAGTTATTTGCTAACCTCACTTTGGTCTCTGCATCAAGCTGAAACGAGCCCAACAAAAAAAGGCACTCTGGTTCAGTTCTCATCCAGTCAAACACCTAATGTCAAGGTAATATTATTCACACTCGTCCCATTTCTATTGGTATGTAGTATTAAGGTTCGCCGTAACTCTTGGACTTCTGCAACTTGTAGGCGAAAAGAGAATACAAGTGCAGCGTATGCCACAACATTGGACACACAAAGATCACCTGTAAGAGCCCGTCATCATCAAGCTGCAAGGATGTGGACTACTCCGAGATGCGTGGGGATCAATGGCATTTTTCGGCCAATCACTGAGGGAGGATTGTACCCAGTCAACGACACAGTAGTTTAGTTTTTTGTTTCTGCTGGAACTATAACCTAATTCATGCACACTTGACCTCATTCCGACGGAGTATTTTGTAGTTCCCTCGAGCCAATCAACCTTAGGATAAGGCCTACGCTGTACTGTGATTAGAACGAATTGAAAAAATCTACTGCTGCCATTTCTCGCCAGGTGTTCAATTGCATTATTTTGAGTCGAATATATTCATTTTAATCATTCTCTTATCATTTTAAGTTCATCTTAAACATTCTGATCATTTTAGGTGCTGCTTGGTATTTTGAGACAGTGTTGAAATGTACTGAAAGGAGAATTAGTATTACTGCACATCATCAAAACATGATGTACTGACTACTCCAAAAATAGGTCCCAACACACTAAACACATGCACAAAGTCTAGGTCTCATTTCAATACTTCAGGCAACTTCTTAGTACAAATTCGGCAACAACATAACCGAAAACAAACGTCCATTACATCCAACTACAAATTCATTACAAGTATGAACTAATTACAACTAAACTTCATCACCACATTCCAGACTCAAAGTAGAAGGAGACGAAACCAAAAAAGGTGAAACAAAGTTCAACCATTCACCGTCCTTCCCATTATCAAAAATTACCTTCAGTGCAAGCACCATTGCAATTACGACAAGTACGAATCGGGAAATCTTCAGCTTCCTGGATTTTCCCCATTCCAGTTCCAGCTCCCGTTTCAATTTGCCATTTTGCACACGCTCCCTTTCAAACTCAACCTTCAGATCACCAAAATCACACGCAACCTTCGCCATCCTTTCCTCCACCAAGCGGTTTGTCTCCTGCAGTCGTCAGATCAGCTCGGCCGTAACTTCACATTCCCAGCAACCCTCGTTGCACCAACGAAAAAAATCACAACCAGCACGCCCCAGATGACAGCCATAGAACTTTCGCCCCTGATGTTCCGGCGTGTTGGCGGTGCGGACACTGCTGCGCCGCCCACACGTGCATTTCAATTGGGCCCCAACATACAAGTTGGAAGACACCGAAGAGACGGAAGAGCTCGACATCTACTGTATCGGGTTGGGGTTCAACGGCTTGTTCTGAGCACGGTGGAAAATGGGGAGTCCCGGAAGAGGGAGAGGAAAGGGATGAAAAAGAAGGATAATGCGAAAATATGGCCGTTATTCGATGATAAAAAAAGGTTGCAATACGTGAATTTACATTATTGTCCTTGGGGAAATCGAAAAAGTTTGTACGTGAGGGGCACGTGACCCGTTTCGGACGGAAAACCGCCCGGAAACCAGACGGGGGCCCAAAAAAATTATTTTCAAAATGTTAAGGGTCGAATAGGTGCAGTATTGGGAGTGGGGACCAAACAAAGGCATTCAAATATATTTTGGGGCCCAAATAAACAATTTAGTCTTTGATATTGTTTAAACGTTCATATTATAGTATTAAATATGTATGGATTTATTTTCATACCGTAAAGTGCAGATTTATTTAATTGGTAATTTGTGGAAATTGTGCAAATATTTTTTTTTTTGTTGAAACATCAAAGAATGAATGTTCGAAAATTTATGGAAGTTCATGAAGAAATTCGATGAAATATTTCGTCCATGAGTTTTTACTTTCAGAATATATCAATTTCTATATTTATGAGATTGGATTGGATTTATGAAAATCAAAATTGATTTGATGAATATTCTTTCCGAAAGAGATTTGGACAAAATATTCTAATTACTTACTTTAAGGGACTAGATTTGATAACTCATATTTCCAAGGGATTTGATTGAAATCAAAATTAGAGATGGAGAAAGAATTATTCTCGTACAAGAAATCAAAGCGTGCGGTTGGATTGGTTTAAATAGAAGACATTACTTATGGATTTAATTGAAAAAATTATGCATCCAAATTTTCGATATTCATAAAGGTACTTGAGAGCTTTGTGTCTGTGTTCCAACATGATCATAATTTTGTGATCAAATTCAGAATCGTATACCTTAATTTTTCGGGAGGAGGAAATCCAGTGTCGGTGAGTTTTGACGTCAGAGGGAGTCTGATCAAGGCGAATCGGTAGCAATGGGAGGTTGCAAAATTCACACGTTATAATTAGTAAAGACAAATATAGTTATATGGTGTACTTTGTACTGTATCTTTCCAATTAGTTGATTTATTCTGAATTGGGCCAGGCCTCGCAGATGTAAGTGAATTTCACCGAACTGCATAACTAAGTTTATGTGTTCATGTTTACCTTTATTGCGTACTTGGTTAGATAGATTATGTTGGAACATGATAGCGATAATTAGGTAAAACCAAATTTCACATACATTATTATTGTTTTTCGACCCGATAGATTAGATTGTTGTATTCATAATGATCAATCAATGTATTTTTCTCGTTGATGTTTTGTTCTCAATATAGGTGTACAGATCGTATTTTCGTAAATTTGTTTGTATTTTTGTATTAAGGTTTTTAAAGAGAAAAATGCTAAAATAACCCTATCTTTTACACAAAAGTGTCAAAATATCCTTGCAAAATTAGAAAGTGCCAAAATAGCCCTGCAAAATCAGAATTTGTCAAACTCGCCCTAACTTATTGACGAATGTGCCAGACTAACCCTGGACTGGTCTGACTTTTTTGTCAACGAGAAGTTTGGCCGGAATTTGATAGGAATTGAATGAAAAGATAATTTTTCCCACTGAATAAAAAATGAAAAAAAGGAAAAAGATATGAAATAAGATAATAGTGCCCAACACTTTTAGGGTTAGCTTAGTACTAGTTGAATTGTTAGATCAACACTGACTGAAAAATTAAATGATTATATCATTACTTAATTAAAGAAAATTGGGTTAGATTAGTTCTATTTTCATAAAATTCTTTGAAAAAGTATAACTTCCTAGATGAAATACATTGGACTTCCTTTCCAGATTACTGAATCAAGCAACAAAAACAACTGCAACAACCAGCCAAATATCATAAAACACATACAAATTCATTCATCCAATCACAACAAAAGTACTTACTCCGTCGACAACATATAATAAAGGGCACTAGACTCGACAAGTCGACATCCCACAACGAGCACTTACCGAGTAGAATAAATCACATCAACAGTTCTAGCATGTTTGAACCCACCAACACTAAACTCATTGTTTTCAAGACCCTAACAATTGTCCAACAATTGCAACCATTCACGGGCGCAATGATACCTTGACTAGGAGCAACCAATTGGACTTTAATCTCATCCACACAATCCATTTTCATTACCCTTTTTACGAACGTTGGGTTGAGGATGAAACAGGGTGATAACACTATCTCTTCCAGACACAATTAGGGATAAGCATGGGTTAAAATCTGACCCAGACTCATAGGGTCCAGACCCGTTGGGTTGAGTCCAGAAAAATTAGACTACTCGGGTCCGGGTATAGATTTTAAAAAATGGGTTTGGGTCCGGGTCTATAATATTAAGACCCAAATTTGGTCTATACTATATAACCCTAATTATATATTATAATTTTATCCTTATTCCTAAATTACTTTCATATTCTCTCTGTGTTTTCTATTTTTAATTCAATAAATAATATGTATTGTATATTTTTTCTTGAAGAATTATTTCATGTGCATATTGAACTTGAATTATTTGTATTTAAGATAATAAATAGAGAAAAGTATATTTTAACCCTATATATTGGTCGAAAGTGCAGAAATGCCTTGTAAAATTTGAAAGTGCAAAAATAACCTTGGATTTTGTTGACCGAAAATTCAACATCCAAATTGGTCGGAAATTGTCAAAATGACCATTTTAACCATCTCTTAAAAAATAAAAATAGTGAAAGACAATAATACCCTCCCTGTTGTTTAACAAAACAATTTTTTCTTTTCCATTTCTCTTTCTTTCTTTTCCATTTTCTCTTCTTTCTTTTTGTTACCCCGACGGTGGTGAAGCTCTCAACGGCAGAGGTGGTAGGCGACAGATCTAGGGTTTAGGGCGGAGGTGGTGGGCGCCAAGCTGGCGGAGCTAGGCTTTATGGATGATGGGGGTGGGCGACGCAACTAGCTATGGTGGGTGACTGGAATAGAGTGGTGGGGCTAGGTTGACGGCCTGTGCAGCTAGCGGAGTTAGGGTTTCTGGGCGACGGGGATGGGTGATGAGGTAGGTGTCAATGAGGGTGAGGTTTTTGGGGCGGCAGGGGTGGGGATTCTGGGCAACGAGGATGGGTGATGGTGGTAGGGGGCAGCGCAATAAGGAACATCAGGGAGATGTGGTGGTGGGTCACTGAGTGGGGTGGATTGCAGCGGAGTTGGGGTGGATTGCGGCGGGGCTAGGGTGGAGCACGGTGGGGAAAGGTGGTGGCGGGTCACTAAGCAGCGGGAAGAGGTGGTTGTGGTAGGTTGTAGACGAAGCTAGGCATAACTTGGGTTTTAGGGGGTAAGAGGACGTGGTGGTGGTGGGTTGTAGGCGGAGTGGTGGAGCAACTACGGCAGAGAGACGGAGCAACGATGGTGGAGCAGGAGAAACTGAAGAAGAAGAAGCTAAAGAATAAGTGAGGGGTAAAATTGTCTATAAATTTTCATCTTTAAAGTTAGGGGTATTTTTTTTATGTTTGGTCAATGGTTGACTTTTTGAGTCAACACCAAAATTGATCAAAATGGATACAAGTGCACAATTTTACAAATACATAGGTTAGTTTCACACTTTTAGATTTTACAGCGTTATATATGCACTTTCTCAATTTAATAGGGTCATTTTTACACTTTTCCCTAAGAGTTTGTGACCCCTCATATTTTTTTGAGAAAATTGCTTTGGCTCTTTATATTTTTTTTGAAAAAAGTGTTTTTATAACACCACATAATTCACATAAGGGCCAATATAACCTTTTGATAATTGAAAGTGCAAACATAACTCTAGATAGTTAGTATAAGTGCATTTGTACCCATTCTGGTAGATTTTGGCCTGAATTAGGTAAAAAGACTATATTTAACCCTCTGAAATTTTTAAAAAAATAAAAAAGAAGAAGGAATTACATTATACCCCCAAATCTTCCTTTTTTCCCTCCCGCATTTCTTTCTCTTCCGTGAAACTGTTAGAATCCTCCGTCTCGCATCTCGCTGGATTCGCCATGACGAATTTGAAGAGAATGGTGGCGAATTGGAGAGAGCTATGGTTACGCTTAGTTGGAGAAGCTAAACCATTTATAGAGAGATGCGGCTGGTCGAAATGAGATATTCTTCGGAGAAGGAAGCTCTCACCGGTGGGTCTCGTCGCTATGTGGGTCTTGTCACCGCTGGGTCTCACTGCTGGTGGGTCTTGTTGCCAGTGGATCTCGCCGCTGGTGGGTCTCGTCGTTAGGTGGTGCTCGTCATTGGGTAGGTCTCTTTGGTGATGCCATCTGGAGAGGGCGGGGGGTTGAAGGTGGTGGCAGCATGGATGCTTGGAAGGTAGTGGTGGTGGGGCTGGCCAGGAGTGGTGGTAGGGCAGCGGTAAGCTGGCGGTGGTGGTGGTGACATGAGGGCAAAATTTTCCTAATACTTTTAGGTTTTGGGCCAAAGGGCATTTTAATCATTTTATACGTGGTCAACGCTGGTCAAAGCAAAAAATGATGTCTTAGGGTTATATCAACACTTATGTCAACAAGTTAGGGTTGTTTTTGCACTAAAAATTATCTAAGAGTTGTATTGACATTTACTCAAGTAGGTAGGATTATATTGGTATTGACACTTATGTCAACTAGTTAGGGTTATTTTTGACTAAAAATTATCTGGGGGTTATATTGGCACTTATTCAAGTAGATAGAGATATATTGGTATGTATATCCCATATATATATATTAGTGAAGGAAAAGAGAATGTTAGACCAATTTAGGACCCAAAATCCGTTTAGACCCATCGGGTTTGGGTATGGGCATAAGATTTTCAAACCTTACGGGTCTGGGTTGGGTTTGGGTCTGATTTGACTCTAACTATTTTTTAGGGCTAGGTATGGTGTTATTAGACCCGACCCATACCCAACTCATGATCATCCCTAGACTCAACCGCATTGGGCACAACCCACTATTGCCATCCGTGGACGTTCTGCCAGGAATTTTGGCCGTTCTCGACATAAACACAATTATTTCAGAGGAGCAGACCTTGCAAACTACGTTTTCCCAGTGCACTGATTGACACTGCAACTTGATGAATCTATTCTTCACATTTTTCAAAAAATTAAAACATTTCATCACCCAACATAGCAACCAAATCCATATACAACCGTACTTTAATCCATTACCGAAGTAAATATCCATAATTTTATAAAGTAAATTTCCCCCAATTCGAAAATATGGTTCATAACATGATATCAATCAATTAAATCTGATTACCTGAAATCATGATTGGCAAATGAATTGAGCCTCCTTACCCATAGGGAGAATGAGGGAGGCGGAAGAGGCGGTGGAGGAAGGAGAAACGAGAGACGGGGAAGAAATAAGGTAGAGGGTTTTTGGTTTTGAAATTAAGATAACAGTTTTAATCCAAACAAGTTCCATGTCACCAGGGGTAAAATGGGCATCAAATTTCCTGTTCAAAGCACAGGGGTATTTCAGGCTTTCAACTTTTTGAAAGGATGATTTCTTTAGTCAACGCCGGAAATGGCATAGAATGTTATAACTGCACAATTCGTCAATAAGGTATGGTTAGTTTGACGCTTTCTAAATTTGCAGGGTTATATTGACACTTTCAAAAGATAGAGTCAGAAGTGTATTTCGCCCTTCTATTAGTTTGGATGCATCAGATATGTGTTTGTCGAATTGATATGACTCTTGTGGGAAGCAAGGTGTTCCATTTTATTGAATCTCTAATCCTTTCAAATAAGTGCTTCGTAGTCACATATTCGAATTCTCACAGATGTAACGTAGGAATTTCCTTTTGCTAGGAAGGTTACATATTAGCACCATGATGTGGGAATAAAAAAGCTTTACTACTAATTTATTAAACTTATTTTCTCGTGACAATTGGTCACGCGGTGCTTAACATTTAACAATACAGAACTTAGGGGTGCCCATTGTTTTTGGTTGCGGATTAGATGGGCACAAAACAATTCGTTTCTTAATCTTGCGAGATATTTTTCTCCAAAAAGGTTACCCAATTGTTCCTTTTTCTTCTAGCCCTTATCCATTAAAAAACCCTGATGTAATTTTTCCAGCCGAATTTTGTGTTTTTAGAAATAAATATTGATTTATCCATCTCCTATAATAATACACTTTACTAATCCGATTACTGGGAGGGTTCTGAATACTAATTACAAGAAGTGCTGTTGATAAATCCGAAGTGGTCAAAGTGTAATTAAAAACGTGAATTGGTGTGGTGGTGGGTACCCTCGCAATTTCTCCGTGACATTAAGGTTAGGGTTAGTGTTCTTGCTAGGGTTAGATCCGCGCAATCTGATTTCAATTTCTTGCTGAAAATATTATTAATTTTGGTGCGTTTTGTTGCATTAATTATTGATTGTTTTTCCTGCAACTGAAAAATATCTGCAATGTCCGTGTTTAGTGGATTGGGATTTTGAATTGAGCTGCTGAATGGTCAAAGATTAGTTAAGATGCTCGGATCAGCAGTTTTTGAGTTGATCATCACGTATTAATTTCCCCTGCTGTTGTTTTTGACTTGGTTTTTTTGTCCTTTTGTTGTTTAATAGGAGTAATAATCCTTATCTGGAATCATGAACAAATCATAGGGTTTTGTTGTTTAATAGGGGTAATAATCCTTATCTGGAATCATGAACAAATCATAGGGTTTCGTTATATAGAGTGAATGCAGAGTTACAATTTGTTGTTGCTGCTACCTGTAGTTCACCTGGCTCAATTTTCGCATCTGTGTTCTGTTTTAGGTTTGATTAGATCTTTTTTCATAATGCTAGTGGTTGAACTTGCTAAGTTGGCCATATAAGGAGGGGAAGCGACGAGAATATGAGTTCTACCTGTTGGTTTGCATTAGATGTCTATGTTAGTCTACGGTGGGGACGTGATGGGATATAGTGGCCATTTCAATCATCTCCTTGTGACTTTCGATGATTGATGGTTTTTGAAGTAGAGGTTCTCATCGTGCTTGCGTAATTTCTTCTTTCACTTGCAGAAGGAATTGATTTTATTCTGCTTTTGGTGTTTCAAATCTGGGCCCATATCTGGTTACAATTTTTGTGGTAGAAGATATAGGATGTATCTTTCCGGAAGAAGTCAGCTGCAAGGCACTACCTAATTAGCCCTGTCATACTTGTTACTAGTTCTGTAACTTATATGCCATTTTTGTTGACAATAATTAATTTCTGGGGTCTGAATCTCAAGTTACTGTATGTCCCTTTCCCCTTTATTCAATCTTCTTGGAAAAATCACTTTCATGTGACACACTATTATTATTGTAGCTTTGATGGGGACGGATCTCGTTAGGGCTTGTGTTAAAGAAGAAAACATAGACATGTCCGCGATTCCTCCAGGGTTCGAATCACTGGCGGAGTTCACCCTCAAGAAGGTGGAACAAAAAGATTCTGAAACACAGACTATACGTATGGAAATTGAGTATGAACGTACTGAGAATGCTAAAACTACGAAGGCTCTGAGGCGTAGACATGCGATAAATTATGGCCAAGATGAAAACGTGTCTGAGGATGAATCTGAATGTGAGCAGGTTCGTGGGTTTTTGACAATTCAACTCTTTATTTACACTGAGATTGTGGTGATATTCATTAGTGTGTCACATTACTCTAGCATTTATGTAATCAATTTTCATTTTGCAGAATCCTCGTTTAAAGGCTGCGTCCCTTCCAAAAGGGGTAGTTCGTGGGTGCGGTGACTGTCCCAACTGCCAAAAGGTTAATTTCCTGAACTTTTGGTATTCTTTTGCAAACTTTGGCTGCTTCTATTATGATTTATATGGATGTATGAATTCTGTGAGCTATGACTATGACCAGTTACTATCATACTGAATAAAACCTATTACCTTTATTCTTGAGCTGCTTTATCTTCTAAGTTTGAACTTTGAAGGAACTTCAGAGTTTGGTCCTGATGCAAATTTTACTCCAATTGTTGAATGTTATACTTTTTTCAAGTGCTTAAAGTTACAGAACTTGGTTCAGGTAACTGCAAAATGGCGTCCCAAGGAAGCTTGTAGGCCTCATCTTGAGGATGTTCCTGTATTCTATCCATCTGAAGAGGTTCGAACTTCTCACATATGCTGTTGCTATTTTCCTGTCACATATATGGACCAGTTACTTTATTATCCTCATTGACCTGCCTGTGTTGCCATTAATTTCTTCTACACCTGCATGTGGATTGACAAGAAATTCTTTAAATTCTTTTTTTGCACAGGAGTTTGAAGATACTATAAGATATATAGCAAGCATTCGTTTGAAAGCAG
>JAULKJ010000006.1:3842098-3855312 GCA_032355405.1 Rubia balearica
AATATATATAATATAATAGTACCAAATATAAGTTATTTTTATTATTAAACTTTATTAAGCATTAGATACTACACAAAATTATTATATATTTTTCCTTTGTCTTACTCTAAATTGCTTATTTATTTTTTCACGATTTTCAAAGATACTTGGATGTCTCTAGATACCTACACAAAATTATAAATGTCCCTAGATACCTACAATAACTCCGCATAAAAAAATTGATACTTAGAAAGAAAATGTTAAGACAAATCTATCAATATATCATATGATACTTTTATTATTTATATATTAATTTATATTTATAGTCAAAGTTAATAAAGTTTTACTCTCAAAAAGTAAATAAACAATTTAGATGGGGACGGAGGGAGTATAATAATAGGCATGATATTATATTTTTAGGGTTAAATGCATTTCTAACCCTACCTTTAGGCTGAAAGTGCCTATATAACCCTGTAAAACCAGAAAGTGACAAACTGACCCTAACTTTATGATGAATTGTGCCGATATAACCTTTTGGCTACATTCGGGCATTGACTCACCTATTTAGTCGTTGACCAGACCAGAAAAGATAAATTTTCCCTTGGGTATTTCAGCTTATTTTTTCCATTTTACTCCTCCTATTGCTAGCCGACACCCTCCTCACGCCGCTAACCACCACCTCCCACCAAACCCTCCGCCACCACCACCACCCACCTTCCGCCCCCCGTCATAATCCAATACTTTTTTACATGGCATATGTTCATCCTCTAAAGCAAGCTCCTCGATCACGTCATCACCCACAAACTTCTTCTCTTCCTTGGGCTTCGATCTCTATGCTGACAATGCAAGCCCACGCTATCCCCGTCACCCCCGCTTAGAAAACTTTTCAATGTTGTCATAAACTACAAAATTCACCTTTTCCTTGGGCTTCCGTCTCTCCACCGATCATGCAAGCCCACACCATAAACGCCACCTCCGCTTTTGATATCTCCACCACCAAGGATTTCGACATCTCTACCGCCGACATGGATTTCATCACCGCCGAGGAACTGGCCAAAGAATTAGGGGGGAGAAGGGGCAAAGAACCAGAGCAAAGAACCATGGCTTCTTCTACCACCAATAGCTTCTTCTTCTGCCGCAACCACAGTGGTGCTAATGGGCATCATGATCGACCTGGGGGAGGGAAAGATCAGATTGGGATTTCTCCTTTTAATTTAATCAATTTTTCTTTTATAAAATTCAGGGGGAAAATTGTCATTTACCACCCGGAATTCAATGTCCTAGCAACACTGTCTCAAGATGGTATCCACATTTAATCGAAATTGACAGTTTGATACTCGAGTTTTGAATTTGTCCTTTAAATGTACCCACTTTTTCATTTATGTCTCAAAATGGTACGTTTTAGTAAAAAATGGGTACCAATTGGGATCAAAACCGTGCCATAATAGTACCCACTTTAAACTAAAAAGTACATTTTTGGGACATTAACGAAAAAGTGGGTACCGCTTCCAACAATTTTAAAAATTCGATACTAAACTGTTTTTCAACACTATACCTAACAATTAAAAGTAATTAATTAATAAAATAATTTATAAACCCCAAAAAACACAGTGCATAAGCGTGATGAGAATTTTGAACAATAAAATATAATTCATTTTGTAGGTGTTAAAATTAGTAGCTTAGAAATTACTATGTGCGAAGAATCTTCTGTTTTTTATATCTTTTCAGTGCTACTAGACAGTTTTCGATATCCTAAAATGAAATGTCCTTTTTATTTGAAAGGAAAAAATTTACTAGGAAAAGAAAAAAATAGTTGTCACATTAAATAATGTACTAGACCCTTTAAAGTGGACTTGTTAAAGTTAATAATGAAATATTAGGGCTGTCTTTTTCACAATCTTTAGAAATATCTTACGAAAGTGGAATATGATCACCATCAATCCTTATTTTTGTGCCGTAGCTAGCATAATTGAAATGTTTTTGTGAATGTACAATAATTGAAGTACTAACTCTCTAATTACTCTTTTTTGAATAAGGAATTATAGTATTACTCCATACTTTATGTCATAAATTCAATTAATGTCATAAGAGATCTAATCGGTTGTTTATACTGTTTATTTGTTTTATTTTAAAATATTGTGCAATACGTTGATCTTGTTTCCCTCTAACAACTTTCTATATATGTTATTATTTATTAATATAATTTAAGTACTTTAGATTATATATATATATATATATTTGTGTGAGATATTATCACAACCTAATAGAGATATTATCACAACCTCTATCTTGTCCTCTACCGCATTTTTCTCGGTATGCTCGCTGGATAGCTAATTCAGGCACGACCAACCACATAGTTTTTTATCGATCCGCTCTTGATGGTGTGATTCCATATTCTAGTAACAAACATGTTATTGTTGGTAATGGTTTTGCCCTTACATTACCCATGTTGTTCATTCTCGAGTCTCTGATTACTTATCTTTGTCTGGCATTTTGGTTGTTCCGCAAATTACAAAAATATTGTTGTCTATTCTTAAGTTGACTCTGGATATGAATACTATTATTTGCTTGATGATTCCTCTTTCACTATTTCGAACAAGTTTACCAATGATGTCATTGGAAAATGTCATCGTGATGGGGCTTGTATGTTTTGGATTATGGTGGTGATACTTTATCTACTTTTGTAGCATCGAGTGCGTCTAAAGCATCTTTTTAACTTTGGTATAGTAGACTAGGTCATGTTCCTCACAACATCATTTCTTCTTTGAGTAAGTCCGAATGTTTATCTTATACTAGTCTGCTTCCAAAGCCACAATTGTGTTCCTCTTGTGAGATGACTAGGGGGAAACATCTTTCTTCATATTCGATTGATTTGGTTCACTGTTATCTTTGGGGGTACCGAGCTCATTGCCTCTCATGTTGGTTTCTCTTATTATGTTATCCTTGATGATGATCACTCTCGTTTCACTTGGTTCTATCCTTTACGATGCAAGTCTTATTTTGTCGAGGCACTGCTTGAGAACCAATTTTCATTTCATGCGATCTCATTTTGCTTCAAAGGGCATTCATCGCTAGTTTTCATGTCCTTACACACCGGAGAAAAATGGTCGAGTTGAACGAAACATCGTCACATTACGGAAATGAGGCTCCCCGTGCTTGTCCATTCCAGTTTACATCATTATTTTTGGTGCACTGCATTTACTGCGGCTGCCTACACTATCAACCCCCTACCTGCACCTATTTTATCTGGCCAGTCTTCATTTTTTGTTATTTTTTGCACTACTCCTGATTACTCAAACTTTCATCCTTTTGGTTGTCGAGTTTTTTCGTATTTGCGCCCTTATGCTCAATATAAATTAGCGCCTCAGAGTTTGCCATGTAATTTCTTGGGATATAGTTGTCAGTACAAGGGGTAATCGTTGCCTTAATCCTTCTACAAAGAGGAGTACATCACCCGTCATGCTAAGTTTGATGGGTTTTTATTCCCTTCCACCTACACTGGTTCCGTGATTACACCACCATCGCATGATGTTTCTGCCTTTTTGGAACCTTCATCTGTTCCTTCGGAGGTGTTTGAGACATCTAACCAGCTGTGTTTCCTATTATTTTGGATAATTCTGATTAACAGTCTGTACCAGGAGCTCAGGGTTTGTCTAAAAAATGTTTATGTCGGCTGCATGCAGGCCAGCTGTCCAGTCCACAGTCAATCGCACTGTCTCAAGCGCCGCACGTGCCAAACTCACCGCCCGTGTGTAGCTTACGCGCCACCTAATGCGGCACCAGCGTCTCCAGTTGCAACTTTAGCAGCACCGCCTCCAATGGTGTTTTCTCCAACTGCCTCACCGGTGTGGCAGTTCATGGTGTCCGAGCTGCCAGTCTCGAGTTTGGCATCATTCCGACGCCAGTACTCTCACCCCACCATCCAATGGCTCCCGTACTGGCTCCCTCGTGTACTCATATTTTTCCAAATATGATATTTGTGGTTTATTGAGTGCTTTATTTACTAAGATCAAGCCAAGGAGTCATCACTCGACTGTTAAGGATCCTGAATGGGCTGCTGCCATGGATCCAAAATGGAGGCTCTTCCCACTCACATGGGATTTGGTTCCTCTTCCTTCTCATGAAAATGTGGTTGGTTCAAAATGGGTGTACCGTTTGAAGTACAAGGGCGAGACTCGCTTGATAGGCATAAAGCGAGATTGGTTGCGCAAGGTTTTTTGCAACTCCCTAATTTTAATTGTGATCAACATTCAGTCCCATGGTGAAGGTTTCTATGGTTCGTACTATTTTATCTTTGGTTGCTCTTCGTTATTGGCCCTAACGACAGCTGAATGTCAAATGTGAATTTTTAAATAGCATTCTTGACTCTCCAGTTTATATGGAGCAGCCAGCTAGATACAAAGACCCAATGCATGTAGATTATGCTTGTCATTTATGCAAGGCCATTTATGGTTTGAAGCAGGCTTCTCGTGCTTGTTTTCAGCGTTTTAGCTCATTTTTTTATTGGCATGGGTTTTGTATGCAATTCTTCCGATACATCTTTATTTGTGTTCTTTTAGGGTGCCTCCCTCCTTTATTTTTGGTTTATGATGATGACATTTTTCTCACCGGGAATGATGGTCGTCTCATTCATAAGTTCATTGATCGGGTTAATCAGGAATTCAAGATCATTGATCTTGGCACTCTGCAATATTTCGTGGGTTTGGAGGTTGTTCGTACTTTTGACGGATTATTCCTTAGTCAAGCCAAATACGCTAAGGACATTTTATTGTGTGCAAGGAAGCAAGATTCCATGCCTGCCAGATACGCTATGGGCATTTTATTGTGCGCAAGGAAGCAAGATTTCACGCCTATTGCCATTCTATTTGTGGTTTTCCCACAACTTCTTAGCTCTTCCAGTAAGCGGTTCGGAAATCACACACTTTATTGGTCTCTGGTTGGTGCGCTTAAGTATCTGTCGATTACACTTCCCAACTTGTCTTATGCTGTGAAAAAAGTTAGTCATTTCATGCAGGCTCCTACTGGTAACTATTTCTAAGCCGTTACACAAATTTTGCGCTATGTGTGTGGTATTCTTCAATATGGACTTCAGTTTCACGCAAATTCGCCCGCTTTACCGGTTCTGGGTTATTCTGATGCGGATTGAGACTCGTAGGTCTACATACGATTATGCCAATTTTCTTGGTGGCAACCTAGTATCTTGGAGTGCTAAGAAGCAACTTATAGTCTCTCATTCTAGTTCGAAATCAGAATACCGTGCTATGGCTAACACTATTGCGGAATTAGCTTGGTTGATGAATCTTCTTTGGGATTTATGTGTGTCGACTCGTGTCCGTCTTATTTTTTCCGTGCGATAGTAATAGTTCCCTCTTTCTGGCTCAGAATCCAGTTTCGCACAAGAGAGCCAAGCACATTGATATTAATTATCATTTTGTGTGTGAAATGGTGTCTCCTAGCAAGCTCAAAGTTGCTCATGTTTCTACGGACTTGCAGCTTGCTAACGCCTTTACAAAGGGGTTATCTCATCCTCAGTTTGAATCCTTACGTTCCAATATTTGCGTTGCAACTAGTCCTATGCTTTGCTTCTAGAATCAGAATCAGAAATACCCTTTCTGATTGTAATAGAGATATAATTGATTTAGAATCAGAATTAGGAAGAAATGCCCTTTTCTGATTGTTTTTTATGTATCTTGTTCCATATTTGTTTCTACACACAACCACAATTATTTGTGGGTTGCACGTTCTACCAAAATCATTATAAAACTTATTTTCAAGTATTTATTTTTATAATTTAAGATGTAAAAAATATATGACATTTTTAGATGAATGTAGGTATAGCACGTTTTATTTCAACATGTTTTGCTTAACCAGCACCAAGCTACTTCCTTTTTTTCCCTTCGAAACCTACCTTTGTCCATGATTTTTTAGAAATTAACTGAGTTTACAGTCCAAAAACTAAAAGTGTTAAGAACCATTTTATCCTCAGGCCACCCCACCCCGTCCACGTGACGCCACTCGCCGACCCACCCGTTGCGACACCACCCAGCTCCAACTCCATCTAGCCCCGCCGAAACCCTAGCCCACCTGCCGTGACGCCACCCATCCCCGACGCCATCCAGCCCCGACAGAGGGAATCATGGGGTTTCGTCGCGAGAAGGGCTTCTGCGGCCAAAAAAAAAAATAGAATGGAGAAGATGAAGATGTGGAGAAGGTGAAGATGAAGAGAATCGGAGGGCTTCACAATAATCGGAGGGCTTCACATAATAAAATAGAGAAGATGAAGACGCGGTTAGGGTTGAGGTATAATGGTAATTTTATTTTTTAAAAAGTTTTTTGTTTTTTCGGAGGGACAAAAATGTCTTTTTACAGAATTCCGACTAAAAGTTGTCAAAACTTCTCCGTTTGCTCTTTCTATCTAGGATTATATTTGCACTTTCAATTATCAAAATGTTATATTGACAATTATGTTAATTAGTAGGTTATAAAAGCACGTTTCTATATTATATCACCGTTTCCATTTCCCCCCTCTCCAGGTTCAATAAAATTGTTCCACCATGCAAAAGCACATCTAATATAGATATACTATTAGAATATGAAATAACTACTTAATTAAATATTTTATAATTGTAAACAACCACACCAATCAATCAAATTTTTTATAGTAGCAAATGTTGTACGTTAAAATGTTGGACAAATTAGATTTAACTACAAATTCCACAAATCACTCCTTACTTCCAAAAAAAATCTTTCACTTTACTAAATATAGAATTTATCAACCACGTGACAAAATCGAATTTACCTAATACCTTAACATACAACATTTGCTAACATATATATATATATATATATATTTAAATTATGGCTTAAACTGAACACAAATGCTATTCATACAACATCAAATCAAGGTATGCAACATGGAGAAATTTTGAAAAAGGTCCGAATTTCGAAGTGATGCAGCCTACAAGCTGCTAATTCATAGAAAATATTGTTAACCTACATACGGATGAAATCCTATTTCACAAAATGGTGGTATACCAAAATAAGGGACGTGTGTAAAAAATGCGTTTAAATTCATTTTCAACCCAAAATAAGAGATGTGTGTAAAAATGCGTTTGAAATCATTTTTGATAAAAATGAAAAGAATAACTGATATAATGATCCAATCAAACATTATTACAACAGTTAGTTTGAAAGAAAATAACAAGACCTAGGTTATGTTTTGCAGATATGTGTTTATAAGCGAAATTGCCTTATTAAGAAAGTAGGGGGACCAGTTTCTGCTTTTTCCCTAAAAATAATTTTTATATTCAAAATAAACCATTTTTAACACTTTACCAAACACCAAAAAATACTTTACTTATAAGTAAAACAGTTTATAAACTCTGTCAAACAGAGTCATAGTACAAATTTTTACAATTATACTTAAAGCCACCAACATTTTATAGGTTTTTATGTTTTGCCAATTAATAACGAATATGAAAGTGGATATAATCCAGGACATGAAGTTTAACTTCGTGTATTTTCAATAATGCTCCAGTCTAATTTTCATTTTCTGGTAATAAAAAGTAATTTCCACAAAAGGCAGACTTAAAATACTTTAAAATGGATATAGCTAACTTGTGAGACCAAATTGTTATTTATCTTGAACTTGAAATTGAGATACCGATTCATTTTTGCACCAAATTGTTATTTAAGTAATTAAACCTAAGATTTTATACTATACCGTACCTAATTATTCATTAAAAAATTGTAATTTTGGATTCAAACTATTAAATTAAACGGAGCCAATTATCTATTTTTCACGACAGGCCGAATTCCATAAACATTTTAGCTACGTACTTCCTCAATGTGTACCTACCGACACATGAAAGTCATCCATTTCAGAGCAGCCAAGAATACTTATTCTGCCATTTCTGTTCATGTCGAACTTTACTAAATCTTTCCAATAATCCGACCACTCAAGCTCACAGTCACAGTATATGTAATTTGGACAGCAAGAAATTAAAAGAGGAAGATTTATCATAATATATGTAGTCACACACAGCATAATTATACAATTTCAAATTTTGTTAGACAAACCAGCTGTTCAAACTGTATTATATATCTCTCACAATAAACATAGCCACAGATCAAAGAAATCAAAAGCATGCCAACTTTAATTTATTCAGACAACCGCATGTGTGTATATATTTAAATTACTCTGTTGCACCAGAAGATTGAGATTCCTTATTATTCGCTACCTTGGCAGATCTTTTCCTCTTCTTCTCGTAGCTGATCCCTCGCGACTTTGAATGGAAATCACGAACATCCCTCAGGAACAGCCTCACTCCTCTGGCCCCGAACGGGTTGGATTCGGGCAGGCCCCCGTGCTCCTCGTAGGCTGCCCTAAGGCGGCCCACCAGGGCGTCCAAGCTGCCCCACGCTTGCCTGAGAGGGCAAGGGCAGGGGCCAGGAGGGCTAGGGATCCCGAAGTAGGGGCAGCTATGGTTGTGAACCTTAGTCTTCCCGAACTGGTCGAGGTACCGGAGGAAATCAAGGACGTTGAGGCTGCTGCATAGTGGGAGCGCCAGCGGAGGCCGGTGGTGTCTAAGGTACTGGCAGAAGGTGTTCCAGTCGCGGCGCTTCTGGTTCTCGTACCGGCTAAGGATGCTCGGAGGTGGAGCCGGAGTCGGAGGGATGGTGTCACAAGAAGTAGTGTTAATGTTGGTGGTGTTTGAGGATGAGATTTGGTTTGAAGGAGGGGCGGTTATGAAATAATAGTCCATGGAAGCTAACTAGTTTAGAGCAAGGGATCTGAGAGATCTTTCTTGAGCTTTAAAGTGGGGTTTATTTACTTCTTTAATTTCCTAGGGTTTTGCACTGGTGGTACTTGTTTTGCATGTAGTATATAATAATAAGAGTATGAGTAATGGGCGTGGAGAGAGATAATTGTTATATATCAGCTAAATGTGAGAATGCAAGTGAAAAAAAAGTAGGAGTACACTTATTGTTTGAGCAGCAAATAATTGTTCTAGCTTATGTTTACTTTTTTTTTAAAGAGTAAAGTGGTAAAATAACCCTACCTTTAGGCTGAAAATGTCAGTATAATCCTGCAAAACGAGAAAGTGCCAAAATAACCCTAACTTTCTTATGTATGTGTCAATCTAACCCTGGAATCCATTGATTTCAATAGTTAACACCATAATTGGCTGGATTTTAAGGACATGATGAATTTACCCATGAATTAAAAATAAAGAAATAAGAGTTTTTTCCATTTTCCACTTAAAATCCAGTCAATTCCAATGTTGACTATTGAATTCAATGGCTTCCAGGGTTAGATTAGCATATACTTCATAAAGTTAGGGTTATTTTGGCACTTTCTCATTTTTCAGGATTATATTGGCACTTTCAGCCTAAAGGTAGGGTTAGAAAAGCATTTAACCCTTTTTTAAAATAATAATATTACATACAACCAACCAAATAATATATTAACACCTTAATCCAAGACCTAACTAGGAGACACTGTCATTGAATCTATTGAAACTCAGTGGAAACTAAAACTTCATCCATTTGAATAGCTACCTCTTGAGAACACTTAAATGATGCACCATCAATGAACCGCTGCCACCAAAATCGGAACCACTATCATAGATCACCTGCAGGCTGGGGAACCACAGCAGGGACTACCGATACGGTCTCATGACACTGGTAATCCCCATAAAAAATTAGTCTAATATTCACAATTCTTGAGGGGACCTGTTTTAAACCCTGAACCTCTCAATTATAAAGAGTGTGGCTTACCACTAAACTAAGCTCAAATCACTATAGTTTTTGTTTACTTAATTAGTATATTAACGTGACTTTTCACATCAATTGATAGCCCAGTATGTACAAATTGATAGAAGAGTGTGTAGCTTTTAGGGGGCTGTTAATGCAATTATTTAATTTCTGAGAAAGATTAATATGAACCCTTTTACCACAATCTTGGTGATCAGATAAGGGAATTAATAAGTTTTACGGGTTACAAAAAGTACCTCATGCTATCTTCCAACTTTTCAAACAATTGTGTTTAAACCATCTATCTCACCATTAGGTGAGACCGTCTCACCCAACACTAGTGCAACACTGGGCTATTAACGGTGGTGAAATAGAGCGTTAGACTACGGTTCAAAACCGCATTCCTAGCATCGCCACACAATGGAGTCGGTTGTTGGACGGCAGTTCCACAACCACCATTGAACGTTGCATTGGAAGCTTTAGTTTTTACCATTGTCTATTGTTCCGAGATCGAAAAAACACTTCCAATTTTGGAACTGGCCTTGGAAATTAATAAAAAAAACAATCTGAGCTTTCTGGCCTATCGAAACCAAAACCCAAATCGTCCATATCGCCCCATTTTTCACAAGAAAATAGATAAATATTTACCTCCAACATAACACAACCACCGTTATTTCCATCTCTTAAACTCCTATCAAACTCTCCTACAATGCAACCGATAAACATACATTATAAACAGCAATCATCAATCAACCTTGAACAATAACATACATCAAATTTAGTTGGTGAAGTTTATCACCACATATACTTCATATCGATCGGGAATCGCAATTAAAAAGAAACGGAGGAACTGTTAGATTTGGGGAAGGAGGAGGTGAAGAAGGAATAAATAAAGAATAAGGAAGGAAGAATGAAACCAAAGATGAAAGAATAAAATGAAAAGCGATTGCACTCCATTATAATGGTGGAGTATTTTTTAGTGTTTCTTACTTTAGTGCACTCCAAAAACCAGTTCCAAGTTAGAATCTCTTTCGTAAATGTCTTGGGAGTGCTTTTAAAACAATAGTTTTTAGGCATATTTTGTAGGGTTTCTTGGATGGCGGTTCGACCGTCATTTTATACTTTAGTGCCCTTCATAAGCATTTATAGACACCAACATCACAAGTGCACTTTTAAAGGCCCTTCCTCCTTCGGAAGCGCCTTTAGAAATGCTATAATACATATTTTTGTCCATATTTTTGTAGGTTTTCTTACACTAAAACTCTACTTCATCGCACTCTAGACCCATGTTTTGACTTCAAATAATCCACAAAACATGGTATTACTTCGGTTATTTGACAAGTCCACCAGGGGTATCTAAGTACACTACAACGCTTCCACCTCCGCCGCTCAGCACCTTACAACGCTGCCACCTCCGCCACCCATCACCCTATCCCCGCGCGCCCAGAAACTGTAGCTCCACCATTCAGAATCCTTAGCCCCATTGCCCATCTCACCCATAAACATTAGCCCCGCCAGTGTGCCGCCCACCACCTCCGCCTATAAACCCCAACGTCCTCTAGAAACCCCAGCGTCTCCCTAGACCCGCTAGTTGCCCCATCCACCACCTCTGCCAGCTTCGTTCTCTATTTTCCACCACGAGTTCACCACGATGTCGCGCCGGAGCTAAATCTGGGAAAAGAAAAAAGGAAGAACGCCAGAGCAAGATATAGGGGAAAAAGGAAAGAAAGGAAAATGGGAAAATAAATTTTTGTCAAAAATTGGGAGGGCATTGTTGTCTTTTACTCTTTTTAAAAATTACTTTTTAACTGAAGGGTATAACGGTCATTTAATTGATTTTCGACCAATTTGACCGCTGACTTTTCCGTCAATGAATTCCAGAGTTAGATTTGCACTTTATGATTTTACAAGATTATACCTGCAAGGTTATTTTTGACTTATTTATATTTTATTCATATATTTTTAATATATATATATATATACTCTTTTCGTCTAGATGTCGAATATATAAGAAAGTTGATAAAAAAATATGCAACTTATACTTAGCTAGGGAGCTGACTATATATGTTTGAATGAGAACATACACAAAACAATTTTAAACAAATTCCAAATCAAATTAATAAAAAATGTTATAAATTTTTATCATTTAGAAGATAAGTAGAAATTTATTTTGGTTCAATTAATAGCATTAAGAACACATACATAAAATTTTCTTTTGTGGACAAGTCCAGTAAAATTAATAAATCATAAGATTTATTTACGTGAAGGTCTCCTATTTAGGTTAGACCAATCACATAAAAGAAGAAAATTTGTGCAGCTAGCCATGCAAAAACTTTTGGACTTGGTACAAAAGTGTCATGAACAAGGAAATTCGAGTGAAAATTACAGAGAATTTTTTTAGGTGAGAATAGAAGATATTAACCACCAAAACAATGCTGATCAAATATGATAGTCTGACTGACTCTAACCTCCCTTTACTTACACTAACAATCAGCTACCCCTTCCTAACAGAATTCAGTTACAAATATAGAAAAAACAACTCATTTTGCACTGCTACTACTCCCTTCTTAGCTCGTTTGAGTGAAGACTAAAATGAAGTACAATGACCTTTCCGCCCTTCATTAAGTGATAGAGAAGATTGAAACTAGGCCATACTTCTTTTATATTATTAAAAGGCCTTTCAAATTTTTGGGGCCCAGCCCACATCAATATTGGGCCAGCCCTGCATCCATGTATATTATTATTTATTTATTTTCAAATTCAAGATTCAACATATTTGTGGTCCAAATACATAGGCAAGTCAATTCTCTTGTTTGGAATGAGATTCAGAGTCAAATCACTATCATTTGTTCCAAGGAGAAATGTTCGCCCAACCTGCTAAATCTCGACCAAAATTTGAACAATCTGACCAAGTAAGTCCACTGCTATTGTCACGACTTGTTTTCCGGTCGTTACGCAGAAACCGGCAGCATTTTCAACCGACCAGAACCAAATACTACATTACTGCTACTGTCATCCATCCATAGGTATCAACAACAATTTGCATTTAGGAATAAGCGAACTGGAAGCTAA
This sequence comes from Rubia balearica, assembly GCA_032355405.1. NCBI lineage: Eukaryota > Viridiplantae > Streptophyta > Magnoliopsida > Gentianales > Rubiaceae > Rubia > Rubia balearica. Next base: position 3,854,906 of record JAULKJ010000006.1, read on the forward strand.
CTTAGAAGTTGGAATAGGGATTCTTATTCATATTATTACAACTCACAACCCGGACCTAATCTAACATCTTCTCATCCTTATATTACTCCATTCACAGCCACCTGCAGTACAAAGTAAGAATATGAATAGGCTAGTTCCGACTGGAAATATGAATAAGAAGCAAGTTTGATTTGTGATCAATACCTGAATACTAGCCAAACTGTGCTGCACATCACTTTCCGAAATCTGGTGGTGGATGACCAGCCTAATTCTGCAAATATAGCGATTTCAGCCCCCAAAAATTGCCAAAACACAGAAGAAGAAGATGATGGTATGCATGCAATTTTAGAACTGAAATAAGCACATTTAAACTTCATTTAACTATTTGGTATTGCATTGTATTAGGAGAGTGTATGTCCAGATACGAA
>JAULKJ010000006.1:3925543-3939030 GCA_032355405.1 Rubia balearica
TTAGAGATCGGACTCTCCTTCAGTATAAATACACAGGCCTGGTAAGCCTTTAGGCATTCAATACACACTTACGATAATGCTTATACTAACTTAAGCATCGGAGTGTTTACCTCCCGGACACCGGGAGCACTGTTTTGCAGATCGGATGCGGTTCAAGGGATCACTACGAGAAGCTTCATACGGAGGAAACAGATTCATCAGTCAACAACTTTTTGAACATTCGATGCCGCTCAGTCTCGTCTTTTGGTTGCTTTGTCTCTTTGGTTCATACAATTCTTCTTCACGTGTCTTTCTTCGTGACACTTATAGCTCTTGATGAAGAACTTCTTCAAATTCTGAGATTTTGACTGCGACGTTTTCTTTCCCTCAGTGTCTCTCTTATTAGATCTACCTTGAGCCATGACCATACATGCTCCCCTAGTACCTTCCATTTCTATATGTCGTTTGTGTCCCTTTGACTATAATACTCCAATAACATCATCAAGAGTAATTTCCCCTCTACCATGTTGAAGAATGTTAATCATGTGATCGTATTATCTTGGCAATAAATAAAGAAAAACCAATGCTTGATCTTAATTGTCATACTTCACTTCAACTTTTTCTAAATTGATAATCAACTCGTTGAACTTGTCAAGATGACTCATCAAATCCTTTTCTTCGGCCATCTTGAATGTGAAAATTTCTGCCTTGAGAAAATAACCTTCTAGACAACGTTTTTTTCATGTAAAGTGACTCTAGTTACAACCATATCTCTGCTGCCACCGTACACCGTATCACCTTACGCAACACCATATCACCAAGACTAAAAGTCAAGGCATTGGAAGTTATTTCTAACACCTTCCCCTTCTTCGTCGCATCCCATGTCACCAGACACGTTTTGAAACTTCCCAAGACCCATGTTCCCAAGGTGAGCCAACATCTTCACTCTCCACAATCTGAAGTCATTTGAGCCATCAAACTTCTCAAATCCACTTTCGAGGTTGACGCTATCGCAAAACAACTCAAACATTTCAAGAAAATAATTTTTCGAACACTTGGTGTGCACACAAAAATACAAACTCAAAACAAACCCAAATTTATAGCCCAACTTCGCTCTGATACCAATTTGTTGCTGTAAATTGAGATTGGATACCTGTGAATAAGGAATATGTTAGCACAACGATAACCAAAGAATTAAAGAAGGGATTGAGACAAGGTGTTTCATCCAGGTTTGAAAAAAATCTTATCCTCCGTCCTACTTGGAGATAGTTCACTAATAAATCAATTTGAGATTACAAATATTACAAGCACTCAATACTTCCACTTTTTTTCTCACAGATTTTTCTTCCGGGTTTGTTCCCAAGTTATTTTCCCCTCTTGTTCGAACCACCCTCTTTGTTGTTTTACTCCTGTTTAACAACTACACCTTTTTTCTATACAATAATGATAAAGAAAGTGAAAATTTATAGTGAAACCACACAGTGAATGATGTGGCAATACTGAAAAGCCAAATATATCCATAATTAGTTTCACCTCTCTTAAGAAAGGTGATTTGTGATTTAGTCATTTACTAACATTCACATCATTCACTATGAGTTTCACTATGAATTTTCACCCTTCCTATCATCACTCTTTTCTATATGCATAGACAACTAGATAACACCCGTGCGATGCACGGATTATGAATGAAAATGAGATATATAATACTCCCTCCGTCCCGCCATTAATGACATGTTTCCTTTTTTATGGTTTTCAATGATCATGTTTGACCGTAAATATCTCTTGCTACGCATAACAATTCTGCATTAAAAAAAATTATATTTAGAAAATAGATGTTAAGGTGAATCTAACAATATCATACATGATATATTTATTAGAAATAGATTAATTTATATCAAAGGTCAAAGTTAACCAAGTTTGAGTTGGAAAAAGTAAACATGTCAATAATGGTGAGACGGGGGTATAATTTATAATTTTAATACGTAATAAAATTTTGTTATTCTATATAAGATTCGTGCCCTATGTGATATTTAAAATAAATTAATATTTTAAGTCAAACTAACACTTTCTGATGTATAATTATTGATGTATAATAATTAATTATTTTTTGTTTAGGAAAAATAATATATTTTTTATATAGAAAAAATTACCCGTAGTATAGAAATGGTTTACGTTATAACAATTATAGTAATAAAAATATGATATATGTATTGATAATGAATCAGTTATTACTAATCTTGGAATAATAATTTTCAAAAATCCTAAAAATTAAAATCTATAAATAAAATTATATTATTATGTGGTAAACACTAAAATTAATCACATGTATGCCTATTGTTATCATATTAAACGTAAAATTAAATGAAGAGAAAATCATTAAAAGTCGGATACCAACTAAAATTACAAATTGTTAATTCACATTACGAAGAAAGGGCTTTTCATATCTCAAGGCACTTTTTCAGTTTTCAAGAAAGAATTGTAAATAAGATAATTAAATGAGGAATCATAGTTATGAGATTAGCAATTGTAAAAGTTGATGCGTCAAAGTTTGAGGAAGCTACATGTCAAAAATTTGTGAAATTGTAAATAAAATAATTAAATGAGGAATCATAGTTAGGGGAATAGAAATTGTAAAAGTTGATGTGTCAAACTTTGAGGAAGCTACTTGTCAAAAATTTGTGAAAGTTAGATGCGGCTAAGTGTGGGGGTTACACTTGGCCAAAGAGTTGCGCTTTTAGTATATAACTAGATAATACTCATGCCGATATACGGATTTATGAACGAAATTATTAATAAAACATAATTTATTATTTTAATTAATAATTAATAAAAATTTATTATATATATGTGAATTATACATGATACAATATTTAGAATAAATTTATTATGGGAATAAATTTTATTATATTTATATGAGAATAATATAGATGAGAGAAGAAAACATGTGGAAACGTGGGGCTTGTGTAATTTTAAAGCTACAACTTACATAAAGTTACCCGATCATTTTAGAAGGAGCGAATGTCCTTAGTGATACCTACTTTCAATTGAAATTTTCGATTTCAATCATAATTTTAAATTAGTTTTGAAAAAGTACTCATTTTTATTTATTTATATCACAAATTAATGTTTTTCTAATTAAAATGAGTATCATTTAGCTATCTTTTTGATTCAAAATGGTACCAAAATTTAGCTAATTAAAATGTATCTTTCTGGGACATAAATGAACAAATAGGTACCTTTATAAAGAACAATTAACAAAATAAGGTAGTTAACTGTAAATTTTGATTAAAACCAGATATCATTTTGGACATTTTCTCATTTTAGAGGTGTTCGCATTACTAGAAATTAGAGTTATCGTAACATAAAATGTTACTCCCTCTGGTCCCTTTTTATTGGCACCAAAGAAATGACAAAAGTTTTTGTAAAAAGTAAAACTTGTGGTAGAAATTACATTGAAATGGTAAAAAGTAATTTGAGTGCATGAAAATAATCTAGTATTTGCCATAAAGGGAAAGTGTCAATTAAAAAGGACCATTCATAAATGGTAAGTGTGCCAATATTAGAAGACCGGAGGGAGTACAATGGATTAAAAATGATGCTTAAACCTTTGAAAAATATTACTCCCTCTGTCCCACCCATTGATCTGCAAAAAAATTTGTCAACTTCCTCCAAACATGTTTGGACATAAATTTCAATTGGTAAATAAACACCAATGTCATCATGTGATATATTTTTAGATTTTCTGCATCATGTATTTTCTAAATATCAAATTTTGATACATCATTAATTCACATAACTAAAGTTATCGATGGTCAAACATAACCTGTGAAAGTTGACAAAAAATATGCAGAAAGAAATGGTTGGGACGGAAGGAGTATCTAAATTTTGAAAAATGTTGCTTTAAATCTAATGCAATATCACCTAAATAATACTTATAAAAGTATTGCAATAAGTCGAAACTAACACTTTCAAGTAACACTCTTTTTTGTGTCGCATTACCTTTTATTTTGATTTTTCCTAAATGCGACCCTACAGCCATTATATGACTTTCGGTGCATATTCATGATTCACTTTTCATCCTATTGAATACTCCTCGTTTGTTGGCTATTTACTTTTTCACAATGTTCAATGATCGTATTTGACCGTCAATATCTTTAACTACATACAATAATTTCGTATAAAAAATTTGATATTAAAAAAATAGATGTTAAAATGAATCTAACAATATTGCACATGATATATTTATCATATATATTAGTTTATATTTAGGATCAAAGTTAATTAAATTTAGTTTTGAAAAAGTAAATAGTCTAATAATTATGACACGGAAAGTATCATGTTTGTGGGACATCCAATTGAAAGCTTCTCTTTTATTTAGTTATCAAATGGTTAGAAGTTGTTGATTGGTCAATGTTTGACCGAGAAAACTACACACAAATAACAAAAATACGTACCATCGACGTGATTTGAGAATAAACAATATTCAAGCTGATGATAAGTGATCACTTTTAGACATTGACGGATTCAGAATATTTTCAAAAATCCTGAGGTATGTTGATGTAAACAAATTAATTTAAGTTATTGAACATTCAGCTTAGAATAAAATAAAGCTGTCAATGTATTTGCTCCCCTAGCCGTTACTGTGCAAGACACGAAAGTTCGAGAACCTTCCATAGTTAGTTGGCGTCATACTACATACATGTACGTCTCAAAAACAAGACAAAAATAGTTAAACATTGATACAGTTAAATTAGACCAGAGACAGATGCAAAATTAGTCTGCAATTCAACCCGAACAACAATTAAAGTTGTTATGAGAACGAGATAAAATGATAAACAGTTCTTCAGATCAAGACCAGTTGGGCCATGATGATGGTGCAACGGAAAAACAAGAAGATGTAGTACTACTACTACTGCAACAACTCTGATCAGAAATGCTGAGCAATTCTTCCAAATAATCAGAACCCAAATCCTCAAAAACCACCACATTCTCATCATTCTGTTCTGTAACACTTTTCTTCTTTCTCGATGCATTTCTCTTGTTCATGGAGTGGCGTTTTTTCATCACAAGCACCGGCGAGCACCCCTCTTCGAACCCGTAATCCATCCGCCTCAGCGACTCGTGAACCACGTCGACCGGGAAGTTAAGCACGGCGGAGTGGCCGCGCATTACCAATGCCGCCTGATCGTAAACCAATGCGGCATCCTCCGCGGTATCGAACGTTCCTATCCACACCCTCACCCCGTTTCGGGTCGAGTCTCGTATCTCCGCCGCGAACTTCCCCCACGGCCTCCGCCGCACCCCTCTGTAGGAAACAACCGAATCCTCGTCTCCCTCTTTCGCATCGACAGAATTAATGAATTCCAGCGATGACGATTCGAGAGTTGATGCTTCCTCCAGAACTCCCGCGAGGAGCATCTCCTGGGAGTCGTTCTCGTTGAAGGGAAGGTATGATCCGTAGTTGTGAGTATAGGTTGACGAAGAATGGTCAAAGTTTGAATAATCCATCAGTTAAAAGAGTAGAGATGTTCGAGTGAAGTGAAAAATAGTAGGGTTTGGATTTTTGTGTTGTGGAACTTAAGAATGTTCGTAAATGTTGGAAGATTCAACTGCCAAGATTTGGTTTATATAGGTAGCAGGTGCACGAACGGGTGCGATAGAATATTAGCTAATGCTGATTTGTAAGTGTCGCTATCAATGTGAATGGTTATAAAAATAATAATGGTATGGAGATTGTGCTTAATTTGCATTTGTGTACTCCCTGATGCCCAGCCTTTTATTAGACTTTTTGATTTTTTTTAAAAAATATTTTTGACTGTAAATTTCAATTAATACATAAGCATTAATGTTATCATGTGAAATATTGTTAGATATATTGTATCATGTACTTATAAATAAATATTAAATTTTAATATAATATTAGCATTCGGAACTAAAATTATCGATGATTAAACACGATCTAAGAAAAATTATCAAAAAGTGTGAAGAAATGGTCAGTATCAATAAAAAATTATATTAGGACTAAGGAATTGGTGTGGGGCCACGATGGACTGAGGAGTTTTGGTCTTAGACCACGTGAGTCAAAGTGACTTTGGTTAATGGTGGCTATAAGTCAGATTGAATTCCACATTGTGACGTGTGACGTGATGATTTGTGTGATTAAGCTCTGGCTTAATAAAGATGTAGAGTTGTGCCACTTGGCCTTAGGGGCTCTGTTTTCGTGTTGAAAATTTGTAATAACCCGTAGAAGGAGATATTTTTCGTCCTCAAAATTGTTTCGGTCCAACACTGTAATTAATTAGTAATAAAATGCGGCGTTTAAAGGTTAATTTCAATGATTACTTCTCACCGCTGACAAGAAAACTATTGTCTCATTTCAAATGGTACAAATCACTATTCATAAAATGTGATTTGTATATAAATTAAATTAGCATATAATACCATTATTACATCATTTTACTTGTATCTATTTAAATATTGACTTTCTCAGTAATATAGATGCAGGGTTATATTGTTTTTATGTTTGGTGCATCACTTTTTAGATACTGCTATTAATAAGAGATAAATCTAATTTTAATTATAAATCTAATTTATGTTTGGTCAATTATATATTCAATGTGTCACATAACCTTGGTCGAATGAATTAATACATTGAACCATCTTTGAGTGAAGTATTCCTTGTATTCTACTCCTAGCTCAAACTTCACAAAAGAGAATGTAATTCATTCTTAGAATATTAATTGTATTTGTGATAAAAATAAGTGGATGTAAATATATATATAAGAACATAATGAATGAAAGTATTTTAATTGATGAAAATGAATATAAATCTTCTTTACAGAAAAGGAACACGTACACCATAATTTACTACGAACTAAGAAAAATAAGTGTATTGTTTGAGTTAAGAGTGGCATATACTGGCATACCAAATATATTTTCTTCCAATTGTCACGGGTCACTCCTCTGAGGGGGTTAACCGTGCGGTCTAATTGTGTTAGAGTGTCACGACCGCATTCTGTTTTCTATGCACGTCACATTCAGTTTGGTTACTTCCAGCACACCAAACGTTTAGAGCGACGTGGACGTATATGCAGTGGAAATACACATACGAGTTTAAAACAGGAACAAGAGTTTCAAAATCTTTGAAAGATTGATTTAAAAGAAAGAAAAAAGAACAGAATCGGAAAAGCAAATGTTTTGAAATTAAACAAATCGATTTGACAACTTTGCAACTGAGAGTGGAGGTTTATCTAATTAGTTTTTTCGCTTTTTTTTAAAAGCGAATTTTATGCCGGAGCAGAAAAAATGGGACATGCATGAATGCAAACTACTATGTAAGTCAACATATTGTTTAAATAATAGTCGTTCTTACTGTTACGTAAATGGCCATCTTTTACCCAATATGTTTTGTCTTTTATTTTTTTATACCTATTTGGGCAAGTGAAACCTGTGACCACTCTTGTTATCATTCACTTTTGGTTACTTATCTTATCTTTTTCTAACTCTTTTAACTACTCAACTAACAGAAATGCTGAGTCGTGATCAATCTTTTCGATCAAACCATCAAGTTCAACTTTTGCGACAACACGTTAAAAAATTGACATTTTTAGGGGCAAAATGGTCTTTTTCCTTTTTCTCTTCTCTTTCCCCTGCATATTAAGTTGAAACCTTGTTGCCTCTCTCTGTTTCACTCCACCACACCCACCACCTGTACCTCATGGCCCACAACCACCGGATCCCCTGGGTTCCGAACCAACCGTCTGTGCTCCGACCAACTTTGTAGCAGCTCGCTGCCTCTCTAGTTCTAAAAACCCAAAATTTTATATTTGGTTTCGAGGTCGACTAGGAGTCGGGAGTGGCGTGGGCAGTGGCTGTGGTGGCGGTACATGCTGAACAGTTATTCGCAGATGACGAACGGAGAAGAGGTGACCATGGTGTAGATCCGGTAGCAACGACATTCAACAGTGATGGAGGATGTCACTCTAACTCTCGTTCTTGAACACTTTACGATCATTAACAGTGGGTTTTTTTTTACTTGTGATAGTTGTTCGATCAGATTGCAAAAACCACGGCAGGAATGGCAGTTAGCCCGGCGGAAGGTTTTTGACGGTTAAGTCGCAATCGTTGAGGTTGGTCGAAGAAGATGATGCAAGGGGGAGGGGGGCTGAATTGTAAATAAAAAGGTAGGGGCTAGTCAAAAAAGAAGAAGATGCATGGAGGGCTAAGTTTGTAAATTAAAAGGATGAAAATTCACTTTCACCTCAAATTTATCACAAATTCAACCATTAACGATACAAACTTCAGAGTTAATGGTTTCATGGAACGAAATGGCCAAAACTCAACATTTTTGTTAGTTGATTGACTAAAAATTTCAAAAAAAAAGAGTAACCAAAAGTGAACGATGACAAGAGTTTAGTCCACAAAAGTCGTTTGCCTTATTTCTATTATAATTTCTAATGATGGGCAATATTTACACCAATTTTCTTCTTCTTTTATTTTAGGGGAAAATGCGTCTTTAACTCTAATATTTTTGCGAGAGTGCCAATATAATCTTGTAAAATCTGAAAGTGTGAAACTAACCCTAACTTATTGACGACTTGCAACTCTAACACTAACTTATTGACGAAATGTGCAGTTACACCCAAAGTTGTCGTTTTCGATGATGACCCTGAATAATTCAGCGTTGACCATCTCATAAATGACCCAAATACCCCTTGTTAATTTTCTATTTTTTTTAGAGTTATTAGCACTTAAATTTTATTTCTAACACACCAAAGACATTTCATGACCAGTCTTCCTAAATCACCACCTGAGAACCAGCGGCAGCAGCGTTGCTACTCGCCGACAAATCCAGCCTCACCACCCACCCAAACCTAGCCCCGTCCTTCCCCTCCCGCTCATTTTTCCAGCAACAAAGACCCATCGTCACACAATCGCGCCACCTCTCCTCCCCTGTCTAATTCTCCTCCTCCACCTCTCCTCCCCTAGGTAGTACGGGTATGGTACTTAGGTCATGGTACCCATACCGGGTATGGATTCGGGGCTAATTCAGTAAAAAAAATCTCGATACGGTTTGACATTTTAGGTACTTTGACCGGGTACGAGTACGGTCAAAAGTACGGTCAACTTTCTTGGGAACGATGATGGTACATTGTACCCAATTAAATGTGAATAAAAAAATCTAAATTAACATTCTAAATAAGAAAAAAGAGGAAAACTCGAGAAAAACCCTTCAAAGTGATCAAAAGATGTGGGATATGTTGGTGGATATGCATTTGATTCTATGGAAGATTTTGGATTTTTTGAGTAAGCGAGCCTCTCACTTGATGAGCCGGATTTGGAAAAACAGTTTATTGTTGAAATCGATGTTTTTCATTCACTTTTATGCTTATTGCTATGCTTTTCTTTGAATTGGACAATAACTTTATTTGGTGTTTGCTTATTTTATAGTCTTATTGTTTAAGACAATGAACTATAATATTTTTATGCAATTTATTTGCTAGTTATTGTTATAAATATTAAGTTTGAACTACATTTGGATGTATTCATTTACTTTAAATTATTTACAATATAAAATTATATTATCTTTGATTAAAAAAATGATTATTTATTAAAATTTAAGTTTATATATATTTATTTTTTATTTCTAATCGTACCCATTTCGTACCCGTACCATCTAATTTTCAATTTTTCTCATACCCATATCCGTACCCGTACCCGAAATCCTACCGGTGCTACTTAGTTCCTCCTCCTTCCTAAATCACCACCGCAGCGCAATCCCTCACCCCCATCGCACACCCCCTTACCGCACGTGATATGGTGGTCGTGATCACCAGCCGAAACCTGGAGCACATCCACTCTGTACCTCACCTCAATCACCTTATTCCTTATGCGGACCGTCGAGAGATCGTTGTGGGCGGCGCCACCGCCCTTGGCCACCAAAAGCTATGGGAAATTGAGCTTTGATGTTATCCTTCTAAGATAATACATGGCGGTGTCATAGGCTTTGGTGGCGGCCACCAGAGTTGAATATGATCCCAGTCATATCCTCGACCTCTTGTTCGGCTCCCGAATCTTTGCCACCCACTTACCCCACTTCTTCATCCTAATTCCTTTTTACAACTTTTCGCCATCATATTTCCCCCAATGCAGTGTTGTCTTTGAGGTGGAGGACGAGCTTTTTTAGGGTTTTGAGGTCCAACGTCTCCACGGGGTGGCGACGACGTTCATTTTGTCGAAAAATGAGAAATAATTAGGTTATAAGAAACGAGGGTAAAGTTGTCTTCACTATTTTTTTTATTTTTTGATTTCTTTTAACAGGAATAGAATCGTCTTTTTACCAATTTCTGGCCAAATTGGCCGTTGACAAAATAGTCAACCAAATTCAGGGTTATATTGGCACTTCCAGTTTTACATGATTATATTACCAACTATTACCACTAAAACATAGGATTAAAAACACACTTTTCCCATTTTAAATTTTTATTCTAACTTGTGTCTTACTTATGCATTACATGTGTCTATATCATTCTCAAATTATTTTATTCTTGCCTGATTCATATAAAAATAATTCATTTTTCACTCTTCTTTTTAAATTTAACTACTCAGAAGTTAGAATACAATATGTGTATAATTCTGGATACGATATAATTTACCATGGATTTGTATGTGGTATTTTGGGTACACAATGTATTCACCAATCAGTTAGATGACAACACGAACTGTAACTTCACTCATCAAATAAATAGTTATTGGATTAATTCATTATCTATTATTCTTGAGTTTAGTTGTTTTATGTTAGAATTATGGGCGTTTATCATGAAATCAATCAATAACTCATGATTCTAATATTAACGGTTTTACAATTTGAAAATTATTTATCAGTTGTAAAAGGCCTCCGGAATTACCGAGCTTATCCTATTTGGGGATAGGACATATAATGTGTCTAATTTGTATACTCCCTCCATCCTATTATAAATTGTCTAATTGCTTTATGTGAGTTAAATTTTGTAAAATTTAATCGTAAATATAAATTAATCAATATATAATAAAAATATCATGTAAGATATTGTTAGATTCATCTTAACATCTATTTTTTAAAAATCAAATTTTCATGCGACACTATTATAAGTAACAAGAGATATTTACGGTCAAACATGTTCATTAAAAACTATGAAATAGTAAATAAGCAATTTACAGGGCCGATTCAAACATATTTGACGCCCAGGGCAAAAAATAATTTTAGGCCATTTTTTAATATAAAAAATTATATTTAAAATTATATTTTGAATTTCAATATATAGACCCCCTCTACCTTAACTTGGAATGAAAATATTAGTTCAAAATGCAAGATATATTGGGACAGAGGAACAATACATGCTAGGATGAGAGTTTATACAAAAAAAAATTCGAACAGCTTTGCAATTAAATCGATAAATATTTATTATAAATCGTTCATTTATTGGTAAATAAACATGAATATAGTTTTTAGTTTAATTAATAAAATAACATGAAATGAACACACACATATATAAGTTATATATATGAACAAATAACAAAAAAAATAATAAAAATAACATAATAAAATTTTATTTTAGATCACCTAACCGTTATATGAAGTCATATAATTAATATAGTTAATGTGATGATTTGATTTTTATTTTCATTTATTGTAACGAGTTTCGATAGTTTTATGAATCATTTAAAATATAAATGAATATACTATAATAAATAAGTTATAAATTGATATTTTTCACAATTGATCTAACTATTAATCAGTCTAACAAAAGACGCTCTCAATATATATTTAATTACTTAGATATTAAATTTAAAAACTAATAGTTAAAAGTTAAGTGTAAGTTTTGAGTTCGAAGTTTTGCGCTCACTAATACAATTATACGCAACACATATAAGGAGAGAGGAAATTGTATGTGTGCATAAAAGGGCAGAAGATATTAAACTCATTCAACCTATAAAAGAAAGGAGAAAATTGGACTGAAATTTCAATATATAAATAAACGGACTCTAAAAGTTTGTGTCCTTCCCAATTTTGAGCCTAGTGCGGTCACCATGCCAGTATTAAGTTTGGATCGGCTATGGCAAATTATAGTGGGACGGAGGGATTATAATATATTAGGGTATAACATGAACGTTGTCATCACTAATCAATTAAGTAGCATTTGATTTACTCATTATCCAATATTTTAGAATTTAGTAGGGGTAGTGATCAATTTGCTAATTATGCCAAATATCAATTTTACTTGTCTATAGTTCCCAACCTTTAATTCCAACACCTTAATTATCTCTTTGTAGCACGAACCAAAATAAAAGTAAAAAACAGCGGTATGAATATCAAGTTACAATTTTGGCTGTGTGTGATAGAGTTTATAAACTACTTTGGTTACAAACTAATTAATTATTAATGTTTAGTAAAGTGTTAAAAAATAATATTTTTGACAGGAGATGTTATTTTTGGGAGAAAAATTGAAACTGGTCTCCCTGCCTATAAAATAAATTAACTTTAATTATAAGTACAACTCTACCAAACACACGTACCAAACAAACCTGTTTATTATTATTTTTTAAAAAACACAGCTGTTTATTAACGTGTTCGAAGTTGTATCGGAAAATCATTGGTGGTGTGTATATGGTAATTTGGGAATACAAATAATGTTGGTCAATTTGCTAACAGTGGAAAACCAATATATTAATGGAGGTAAATATTGTTTTGGACACTGCAATGAATGAAGAAAATGTAGGGTACGTGATGGTCAAGGAATAATTACAGCCACTAGTTTAAGATTAAATGGTCAAAAGGAACAAAAGTAAAGTCTCTCCAAATTCAAATTAAATGTCGAGTCTTGCAACATTCAACTATTATTCTGGTCAATAAAGCATACTAGCAATTCTCAATCAAAAATAAATAAAGCACATTCTATTATTTTAATATTCAAATGCCAGCAGGTTTACACCTCACTATATTTTATTTTATTTTATTTTACAAGGGAAAATCGATTCTAGCAAGGAAGTGGATATTATTACTATTTGCATCACAAATTCAGTGTCTTATATAGCTGTTAGTTTGGTATAATCCGTGATTCATTTAATCGTTTTCAACACTATTTGTAATTTGGAAAAAAAATCTCATGAAAAAACTGATTTTAGCTATATAATTGTGAATATACGAGAAATATTGTACAAAAGTTATAATATTTAAGTTGGATTATATAATATTTAATTAAAAAGTGTAGTGTTTAAGTTAAAAAAGCACTCCCTCCGTTTTACTGTATTTGGCACTTTTTTGGTAGTTTCCTTTATATTTATACACTCTCTTTTCTACAAGATTCCTCTAATTTCATTCACTCATTCTACTTTTTCTTTTTAAATTCCATTTCATTAACTGATTTCATTCACCATATAAACGAAGATAAATTGGAGAAAAGCTTCTGTGAACAGAAAGCTTGTTTCTTTGGTTGAATAATGCTGATGAGTTACCTAACTATTTATAC
>JAULKJ010000006.1:3939130-3949467 GCA_032355405.1 Rubia balearica
TGGAAGGCTTGCTGAAGAGTGGTGGATGCTGGCTGATGTTGCTGAGGCAGAGCTCATCGGTGTTGACGTAAGCTCGCGGTGGTCGCTGATGAAGCTCGTCGGACTTTGAGATGGAAGGCCGCTGCACGCCTGGTGACTCCGGTGCTCGTGGACAGTGGCATTGATTTCCACCGGGATGAATATTGTGGCTGGAGCTGGTGCACGGGTGCAGGGGAACTCCAGTGGACGGTGGAGGTGATGAATGGAGATGAAGATAGGAGAAACAGCGGGCTGGCAGTGTAGGTCGTAAAGCTCCGACGGAACTCCAAATTCCTGCGGTGGTGGAATGTTGGAGCGCTGGTGGTGGTGGAGCAGTTGCGGAGATGATGAAGAAAAATCTTAGGGGTATATTTGTCATTATATTTTTAGTTTTAAGACTAAGGGTATTTTAGTCTTTTTAGGTTTGATCAATGCTGAAAAATGCCAAGTAACGCTGGAATAGTGCGAAAATGTTATATCGACACATTTGCTGAAAAACTTAGGGTTATAATCGCACTTTCAAATTATACAGGATTAGATTGAAGTTTTTAGAAAATAATAGGATTATTTTTATATTTTGCCCAAAAAAATAATTACTCCAATCAAATCGGGTTAAGATTCAACCCAACCCAATCGAATTTCGATGAAATCAATTTGGATCAGACTGGATGGGTCGGGAAATTTGCTCGTCCCAACCGGAAGCCCTGTCACGTAAACCCCTGTTTGTTAGTAGCTGCCGCGGTGATACTCGATTTAACTATGCACGAAGCCAGCATTCAAAGAACAGAAACCTTCAGTCGAACTCTCACATTCTATTTGAGCTGGGGTAATTTTCTGTGCTTTTAGCCGTCTCTATTATACTTCATTTGATGGAAAGTTCTTTAATTTTGGACGATTGATTCACCCATTTCTCTTGACCGTGATAGCTTTCATAATTTGTACGAACCCCCATTTGTATTTCTACCTCAGGATTTTGTTTTTTCCCTTTATGCTTCAACTAGTCAACTTGAGAATAAAAGAAAAAACTTTTCACAGGTGAGTGTGTATTTTCATTGTAAGTTTTGGTATTGAAGAAGGATGTTGGTTGGTTCTTCAGAGGTATTTCAAACTGTTCCAAAATGAACATCGAAAAAAGGTTAACAAACTGCTCCAAAATGAAAACGGGGCAAAGATTTAAACGGGTTAGAGTTTGATCTAGTGTAAGAAAAGAGGAAAAAGAGAGAAATGGGAGAAGGGGAGGGAGAGTTTCTGAGAAATGAAGAAAATTAGAGAAAAGAGAGGATGAGATAATGAATGTGATTAAAGAGGGAAATGAACCCACAACTTTAATAAAAGGGTGAGCATGTGTGGAATTTTTACCAAACCAACATATGTGTCCCAATTCACAGCCATACACCTCAAACCTTAGCCGACTAGAAAGCCAAAATTTTATATCTTTTAATTGGGATGCAAAGGGCAACACGGGAATTTCACATTATGTCAAATGGATCATTTTTAGTAAATGTCAGGACTTGCAATTTAAGGTGGGGCATCCCAAATAGAAAAGTGTGCAATTTGATCTAGAATGGAGGGAGTACATGATTTCATTTATCAGATTTCCTCTTTATTTTTCTTTCAGAATTACATTGAAGGAGGAGTGCTTTTTTCAGGAAGGGCGGTCGATGCTAGAAACTTGCCAAGGTTTTTCTTGTACAGGTCGTACTAGTGCTGAAGGATGCCAACTTTCATGTATTTTAGTAGTTTTTCTTGTTTTCTGAAACGCTATTCTCTTAAGAGCCTTCAGGAAAGTTTTTTTCCAGGTACATGCGAACATTTTCCTGTTTTTGGGCAACTTTATGAGTTTGTTGTTATACCTTAAAATCTAGGCATTATATTAGACTTTAAAAAATAATAATTAAAAAGTATAATGCAACCATGACCCCGTCATCCTGACACATAAATATAATGTAACCTACAAAGGTAATGGTTTGTAGAGTTATAGATGATTCGGAAAACTACATAGAATTAGACCTAAACTAAAGTTTCAGCTTAGTTCTTAGTATATTATACAAAAAGTAAGGATTGAGATGTTTTACCTCCAACCAACAAAGCCGATAGTATACCCCCCAACAATTGTCCTTATGGGCTATACAAAAAGTGTGGTTGGTAAAATTCTCCCTGACTGGATATGAAAGTGTATATCTATAACAGAAAGAGTCAATAGACTCTTAGTATTTTTTGTTTTAGCAGCTGAGCTGATGCAACTGCTAGGTTGAAATGTAGAAAATATAAATTCTATATTGAGACTTTTTTTATAAATTACCAGCTACTGCCATGAGCAAATAGCTCAAGTTCTTATAGTGGCAGAGAAGGTGGAACACTTTCCTAAAGAAGGGAGTAATAACGATCACCTTAAAAATAGGCAAAATCGTGTCATTAGGTAGATTTTTTTATCAGCCCAGTGAGTTGACTCAACACCTTAATTATGGTGACAACAAGTGAACGATTCAGGTGCACAGGTTGCCCATTGGTAAAGGGGAAAATATTCAAGGGTCACTAATGAAGTGGTGTGAAAAATTGCACATGGCATAAAAAATCTTCTCAGCCACGAACCCCTGAGCCAATGAACATGTCGAAGTAACAAACAACACAGGTCGAAGTACTCAAACGGTTACAAAAGCGATTTGATGAGGAAAAAATTGAGTGGTAGAAAAGAACTACTCAACGCCTTGAGGGCTTATCAAACAACCCCGTAAACTCAATCTGGTGAAAATCTATACATTTTGGTCCCCAGACAGGTAGTAGTCATTCCCATAGAAGTAAGATTACTAAGCCAACTAGTCAAAGGTTGTGATACCGAGAACAATTCGAAAAATATTCGACCAAGCCAAGATATACTAAAAGAAGGGAGGTAGTTCGCTACCATAAGAGAGGCCTAATACAAACATGAGATGGACAAATTTTACATGGATGGGCTAAGATCACATTGTTCAAATTCGGGGACTTCGTCCTCAGGCAGAGCAATGCCCACCTCACATCAGGAACATAAAAGCTGTGTTTAAAATGGAATGGTCCATAAGAGGAAATACCATGTCTAAGCTTGAGACAAATTTCTCAGTTTTCCACCCAGAAGCCTGAATATGATCAATGGTGCTCTTCTTAGTACCCGTTACGACATTATTGCGACCATACATACATACATACATACATAAATATCAAAACATCTTGTAAAAACAGACGATGGTGTCTATTGATTATAGTTTTACTAACCACACACATTCATCCTAATAGCAGACAAATTATGTTCCTGTCACAACTAGGGATAACAATGGGGCAACACGGGTGTAGATTATGGTCCCTCCATACCCATGCCGCCTAAAATTGTCATACCCATACCCGCCCCATCACTCATGGCAACATTAAAATTTACCTCTCCCCATCACCCACTTGGGGTCTCCCTACCCACTTCAAACGCACTGTAATCACCGTACTTATATCTCCAAAAACACTTAAAATTCACTTTATGTTAAAAAATTTAATAAATATTTACATGAAAATATTATAGGAGAATATATCAATCCTATTGGATTGGATTTATGGAAATTGAAATTGATTTGGTGAATATCCTTTTCGAAAAAGATTTGGACAAGATATTCTAATTCCTGTCTTGAAAGGATTAGATTTGATAATTCCTATCTCCAAGGGATTTGATTGTAATCAGAATATTATGTAGAGAATGAATTATATTCGCACAAGATCCCAATGCGTTCAATGGGTTTAAATAGAAGACATTCTAACTGAGTTACTTACGGGTTTAATTATCGAAAATCTGCTATCGGGTTTTCAATATTTAGAGAAGTAGCAGAGAGGTTTGTGTGGGTGTTCCAACATGATCAAAACCTTTTGATCAAATTCGAAGTCGTATACCTTAATTAATAGGGAGAAGGAGATCCAGGGTCGACGAGTTTCGAGGTTAGAGAGAGTTTGATCAAGGCAGATCGGTAGCAAGCGGAGCTTGCAGAATTCACATGTTATAATTAGAAGATAAGTATAATTGTATGGTGTACTTTGTATTGTATCTTTCTGGTTAGTGGATTTATTCTGAACTAGGCCAGGCCCCGTAGTTATAGGTGAATTTCATCGAACTCCGTAACCAAGTCTCTATTTATGTTTTACATTATTACATACTAGGTTAGATAGATTATGTTGGAACATAGTAGTAACAATCAAGATAATTAGGTAAAACCAAATTTCAAACTGCTCCAAAATTTCAAACTGCTCCAAGATAATTAGGTGAAACCTTTTTTCGATGTCTCTTACCACTGTTGAGGAAAAAAGGGGTGGTCTCTTAGGGTGAGGTGAAGGAGAGAGATTGAGAAAAATAATATATTTAATTGGTAAGAGACCACTAGCGGTCTCTACCACTGCACATGACCTTAGTTGCAATCAAGAGACGCACTCATAATTGTGATTATACGAGAAATATTGTACAAAGTTATAATATTTAAGTTGAATTATATAATATTTTAATTAAAAAGGGTAGTGTTGAAGTTAAAAAAGCACTCCCTCCGTCTTACTGTATTTGGCACTTTTTTGGTAGTTTCCTTTTATATTTATACTCTCTTTTTTACAAGATTATTTTAATTTCATTCACTCATTCTAATTTTTCTTTTTAAATTTCATCTCATTAACTGATTTCATTCACTGTAACTCCAAGAATTCATTTCATTCGAGACCGTTTCATGGTGAGACTAGGGACTAGAAGGAAAATAAGAAAATGACAAACCAAATTCGGGGGCAATTTTACAGATAAAATGGGCTCAGAGTCATTAGTGCGCAAAAAATATCAAGGGCTAAACAACAATTACACAAAAACTAACCCAAAAACCCCTTTCTGAGTTGAAAGCGTGCAACCAAACTCCCTTCCCTAACCCAAAACTGTTCAACCAAAGACGATTAAATATCACACTAGTGGAGGAAGGCATATTAAAGGCCATTTTTTGGGACGGCTTTACGCAGACAGAGCAGTTGTCGGGGTGGAGAGGTGATGTTAAGTAGTGCTGATAGACAACTCCCGATGGATAGGTTTTTCCAGACGTTCTTCGAAAGAAATTGGCGAATCACGAGCATTGACACCATCAACCACAGGCTTGTAAGAATCATCAAGGCCCCGAAGTATGTAATCGGTGAAGTTTTCATCAGAAACTGGATGGTCAATGGAGTAAAGAAGATCTGCAGTGACCTTGATATCATGCATATAATCTGTGAAGGATTGAATTCCTTTCCGAGCAGAGCAAAGTCGCTCCTTCAATTGTTTGACATGCCCACGAGAGGCCTTAGCGTAAGTACGCTGGAGAAGAGCCCAAAGTTCATTGGACGTCTTGGTCTTAGTGACTAAGGAAGCATCGAGCTTGGAAAAAGTGGTCAAGATAGCACCATAAATAAATCTATCTCGTTTCTTCCAAGTATGTTAAATCGGATTTGCCAATAACGGCCCAAACAGAGGACATGCTATACCGTCGGGCCAGGGGCGTCTCCAACCCCAGCGAGATCCCCATATCAACCTGTCGAACCGGCTAAGGAAAATCATACTACTAGATAACAAACGTTCAAAGTTTTATTACAGTACAATAGGGGCAGGGGCAGGACAGGACAAAAAGATCAAAGAAAGCCATTCAGTTTACAGCTTTCAATTGCACCATCAAACATATCTTCAATGCCATGTCTGTACTTGAATCCCAAGTCCAAGAGTTTCTTCGATGAAACACCCGGCATCGCAAACCCCTCAATGCCCTTCAAGGATCTGAAATGGAAAGTGTTGTTTTTGGATCATCCAATTGTCAAAAACACCAAAGATTGATGATGAAATGATGTAATTAAGGTAATTAACTTACTCTAAACTAGGTATAGGGTACTGATCATTAGAGTATTTAGCTGATAAACATTCAGACAATTCTTCAATTGTCAACTCCACTGCAGAACAAATGTACCTCCCTTTGGCATTAGGATTCTCAAGCAGAAACACGTGCGCGCTTGCCACATCCTCAATGTGCACAAAACATGTTCTTAGAAGGCTGCTGTACCATTCTTGAAGACCTACGAAAAATGCCATAAAATGTGGGGTTGGTTATATGGATCATACAGCGCCATCATGTTATGTCTTAAAACATGATATAGTATACGAATATAATTAAATAGCACATCTTTATTTACCAAAAATCATGGCCATGGATGCCCTGACTGAACCAGGCAAGAACGGTGTGATGAAAGGCCCGTGTATCCAAGTAGGAATGATGCTCACAACATCAAGGCCGCGGTTATTCTCTGCAAACTCGAGGGCAGCCTTCTCAGCAAAAATCTTGGTCATGGCATAAGAAGAGAACCTCTGATCGCGCAAATCTCTCCGTATGTAATCAACATCGCTCCATAGAGTCTCATCCATTGTACCAAGGCCCGATTCATTGAACAAGACGGAAGACGAGCTGGAAGTATACACAACTCGCTTCACAGTCTTGGAATCCAGACATGCTTGCAAGATCCCTATGGTCCCATTGACTGACCTTTTGATCTGGACTTCCTCGGTTTCTTTCCACTCGAAATCAATCTGATGAGCTACGTGAAAAACACCGATGCATCCTTGGATTGCAGGAGCAAAGCTTTCAGGATCATCAAGATCCGCACTGAATATTTGTAGCCTCTCAGAATCTGATTCCCCGGCTAGATCTGTGAGGTAGCTGATGTTCTTCTTCCTGTCTGTCATTTTCACACGTTAATCTTACATGTATAAACATAACTGTTGGAAAAATTATTCTTGATGTTAATCTGACCAAGTACAATTACAAATTTCCCTTTACGATTATCATTTCATACAGCACTCGAAAAATTGACGATAAAATACGCAGGAAATTAAGGAATTAAACCTGGATTTGAAGAGGACCTAATGGTAGTGTTGACTGAGTAGCCATGTTGGAGGAGAAATTTGATCAACCATGATCCCAGAAATCCAGTTCCACCTGTTACACATACTCTCCCCTTCTCCATCTTCAATCTTGATATTGCTCTCTCATGACAGACTACCACCATTAATTAATATATTAGCTTTACCCCTTCAAGAAGGTGACGACATATATGATTGATTGAATCATTTTTAGGCTCTGTTTGGCGGCTTATAAGCTGTTTTGCTTATAAGCAAAACACTTTTTAGTGTTTAGTAAAGTGTAAAAGAACAGTTTATTTTGAAAGTAAAAACTATTTTTGGAGGAAAGGCAGAAGCTGGTCTCCCCCCACTTTCAAAATAAGCTAACTTTGCTTATAAGCACAGTTCTGCCAAACAGAGCGTAAACGTGTGAAATTTTTAGATCCAACCCACATTAAGTTGAACATTCATTCAAAAAATAAAATAAATGATTGCATTCAACCTGCCAGAAAGTCAGTTTTTCATACTTGCCCTCTTAACGTAAAGAATCACGCTTCTACTAATTTTTAAAGTATCAGTTGTGAAGTGATTTCCACCCATTAACATAGAAAAGGACATAAATGCAAACTAGAAAATTCATATAGAATAAAATTTAAAAAAGTATATAGCTAGACGCTCAATGTTGAATTACTACAGTTCTCCTTACTAAGTTGCGCAAAACTAAATCTCACAAATTTAAGACCATTCTGCACAGCCAGTGCAAAATCCAACAACTATGGTCTATGACATATTGGCATCGACTGATTGTTTGAAAACTGGCCAACAAAGTCCTTCAGAAATTCCGCTGGTTTCATTTGTCGAATTCCCAGATGACACCTCCATCCTCTGCGAAAGGAAGTCAGCTTGTTAAGTAAAAATGTATCTCGCATATAGGGAAATAAAGTACACACAAAGAACCAAGAAATATGTGTAAGATGCTGTTTTCACTCCATAGTACAGAAACTGCACTAAAAAATCCTAAGATTTCACCAAGTTCCCTGATAAAGATTGTGCAAGTTAACAGGAGTTTGAATGGCTAACTGAGTTTGCCTTCAAACATGATTGTGAAAGTCTGGTCTCTAAGCAAATCGATCTCTCTAAACAGAGAAAGATATCGGATTTAATGGAGAAATATTCCCATATGCAGGAAGTAGAACACAAATTCCACTCATATATCTAAGACATTCTACCGTGCACGTGCTGGTTAATCTAAATCCACATTCACAAAATGGGTTGGAGAACCATTTTCCAACAAATAGATGTACAGGTGTTGCTTATGACACAGTCATGCTTTAGCATTACAGAAAAACAAAGGAAAGTGAAAGCCCTTCAATATGATGACTATAAAGTGAAACAAAGAAGAAAAGAGCCTAATTCATACCTTTGATCTTCTTGTTTATCCAGACTTCTGCTATCATCCCAGCACCAACTCCAGCAACAATAAAGGCGCCATAGAATGCAATGGCAGATGGCAGCGATCTTCGAGGAAGGAAATAGTAATCTGGAATCTGCCTAATCTTTTTAGGAAGTCTTTTCTTCACAACTTCTTCACCACCTTGCTCACTCAATTTTCCAAAGCTTTTCCAGTCTAGATCTTTAGCTGGATCTTTTGGCTGCTCTGTACTCATATTTGAAGGCAATTCTGGAAATCAACAAATGACTCAACTCTTTATTAAAATGTCAATAAAATTGCCTTTTCTTCCAATCATTGATGTTTTCTTAAGAAGCAAGAAATACCAGTAACAATAGTGAGAGATTTAATGCTAATACACGAGGATTTGCGACCGTGAGGCATTCTTCAATTGAAGAAAAACAATAAGCACAATCAGAATAGTTCTGATTAGAAATTACAGGATCGTCTAAATCATTCCATACACAACTGAACATCAGAATAGTATCCGTAATCCTCTAATTGCTAAGGTTAAAAAGAAGGCCTGTCCAGGTCCAGGTAGCTTTACAAGAAATATGTAATGATTGAGACTGAAAGCCTAAAGAACTCAAATAAGTAACCGATCTCGAAATAACAATCACATTAGATCTCATAGTAGTTCGACAAAACAAGGCAGAGAGAAATAACTTCTCAATCGTCTGAATTAGCTACAATGTCAATACATGCTACATGTGCGAACAATAAACTGCATCGCAATGCTCATACCTGAACCCTTTTCTCATATGCATAAAAGTTAACTGCTCTAACAGAGTTCGAAAAACCAAAAGGCAGAGAGAAACTAACTGCAATATCATCCGAACCAGCTATAAAAATTTCCTTTTCCCTGTCTTTGCTCTTTCACTAAGTGGCTTGACTGCCTAATCAACCTGGACGGCTAACCTTTTAACACGCTCGCTGGTACTACTAATCTATTGCAGATGTATGCTTGACCTATGAAAATGATCTACCATGAAGAAGGAGTCTAGTAAGTGGATGGAGGGAAGAGTTATATGGTGGCAGGTTAGCTGTCAAAAGGCTAAAAATAAAGTTGTACTACAGCACTTTTCATCTTTTGCCTACTACTGCTGCAGAAAAACTGAAATCACACTCCTCAATTAATAGGTACTTAATAGAAATTGCATTACAGCTTTATTACCTGTTTAATAGGGAACGTAGGAAGCACCGAAAACATCATCAAATCTGTAGCTGTCCTAACAACGACGGTTCCATTAACAAACATTTGGGAAGTAAAAAAAATGACACCTAGGGCAGTGGAAATAGGAAGTGCAGGCAAAGCATGTCTACAAACTGCCAACATTATCGACGTGCAGCCAAATCCCGATTTCATCCAGCTAAAAAACATAAACCATCATCAAATCATACACACTGTATCCATTTAACTGAACCCTTAGTGACATGTATCCAAAAAAAAATACCCTAACTGATGAAAAGCCCAGTAAAAACCCATTTAACTGAAACCTATGATCGGTGTTAAAACCTCCCTCTCGGGCGTTATCTCAACACGATATGGGGAATTAGAGGGATTTAATGGGTATGAAATTGAGCTCAAGCAACAAACTACTAACGAAAAGAAGTACGCATCCCAAATCGAAATAACAATCACAATAGCTCACCTCCGTTCTTCTCCGGGCAAAATCATCGAATGATTTCGGATTGTGGAAGGTGAAAACTAAGTAGCACCGATACGAGCACGGTACGGGTACGGGTACGAGATTCGAGAAATTAAAAATTGGGAGGTACTAGTACGATTATAAATAAAAATCAAATAAATATATATTATTATTAATAATCAATCATTGACAAAATCTTGGGAAAAACCGTCTTTCCATAAACTTATGAAAAGACGGGGTTTAATTAAAATAATAAAAGGTAAAAGGTTTTAGTTGCAATATTAAAGTTTTATTATGAAACATGTAGTAGTTATAAAATTTATAA
>JAULKJ010000006.1:4024782-4037022 GCA_032355405.1 Rubia balearica
TTCGAGTCGAGCAATCGAGCAACAATAGAACTCGCGAGTATCGAGCTCGAGCATGTTATAATAGAACTCGCGAGTATGAGCTCGAGTCGAGCAAGGGTAAAAACGTTTTCGAGTCGAGTCGAGCAACCCTCCACTCACGATCGACTCGCTCGATAAGCAGCCCTAGTCGTGACATTGCTCTTTCCCCTATTCACAAGTTGCAAGGATGATTTTTCATTTGGCCAACATTTAACAAAAAAAAATCACATATGGTTTAAGGCTATGTTTTTCTAGGATGATATGGACGTATATAAATTGAATTGAAATTAAATCAATTTTTTTAAAATCAAATCAAAAAATTTAAATCAAATCAAAATTTATTGAAATGCAAGTGGATGTTGTAAAAATTAAAAGTGAAATTTAACTCGCGTCAAACAAGAGCTGAATTAATCAAATCAGTGGCACGGGTCATGGCATTTTGGCACCCCATGATTCATCGCCAACTTTACATTACATCCAATCTGAACAGAAGAATATGTTATGATTAATGCATTAGACCTATTGGTAGCAGCACTACTAATTTTTTGTAATCCTTCAAGAAATGTCATTTGAAACTCCATCATCCTCATCGTGCTTGGTAGAAACTTGCCCAGAATGAGATTTCTTCAGTTCTTCCAGCTGAAACAATCACATACAAATGCTTCACGTTACCTCATAAGCACATGAAAACCCGATAGGAATGTATTACAATACACAAGACCGAATTCGCAAATTGCAATCCATTTGATTGCAAGATGTTGAATGTAATCTAACATTTGCTTCTCCAAGTTTTCATAAGGACGTGAAACACATTTAGACTAACGCGACATGGTGCAAAAAATAAGACGATCATGCTTCTAAAGTTTGCAAATCCTTCAACAAATATAAAACGACTGCTGTTATGTTACTCGATGTCTAGATTTGCTATCTCAATCGCGATAAACAAGAAGAGAGCTGCAATGTATATCCGGGGGAAGAAACTCACTATGACTCACTAAAGTCTATACACAACAATACTAAGTGAAGAGCTTGTACCTCCATGCACTGTTCCTGGTGTGCTACAGAGAGATCGTTGAACCTCTTTTGCAGATCAGATGCTTGAGCTTGTAGCTTTTCATGCTCGGCCACAGTCGGACCACCTAATTTCTGCTGGATAAACCTGCATAACACGAGTGAAATGAGGCAAAAGCCAACAAGAGGTGCCCGGGAAATCATATACAGTACTAGCAACTATTACAAGGCAATGCAAATAATGGAATTCTTCAAGCGAAATCCTTGGAACATTTTGTACAGTCATTGACGGAAATAGCTGAGACTTACTCGGTAGCTGAAGAAGGTTTGTCATTCTGTTCGTATAGCGCCACCAGAACTACAGATAATGTGCAGAAAGAATACGACCAGTTAGAATTTCTGTCAAATGAGGAAACTGATGGGGGATGAAAAAAATAGGGCAAAACGTCAAAACCTTTGGTGAGAGCATCAAGAACTCCACTGGACTCCAAGTACTTCCTGAAAGCTTCCTTCTTCGCTTCCTTCTCCTACCACAAGCACAAAATTTACATACACAGAGAGCTTAATCAAACTAGTGAAAAATGCTTCTTCTTCAAATGCAGCGAATGTGCCAACAAACTCAAAACTCAATCACCATATCCATCAAGTTTGAAACAATCCCAGATCATATATTACAAGACTACAATGCAAGATTCTTTTTTTCTCCCCCAAAGACGATGAGTGTACATTACAGCATTAACAAGAAACCGAATTTCACAGTAACACAAAAACGATTAACAGTAAAGCTAATGCACATTCCACACTTTCGCTCACAGGATTATTGAATATTAACATTGCATTCAAGCAATTCAAAGCACTGTAAAATGATCGGGAAAAACTGAGTGAGATCTGCATATTATGAACAATTTTTACCATTTTTTTTGCTCAACTGGACGTCTCTCCTTCAACGCACATTACTGGGTTCTGGAAAGACAAAGGGGGTGGTTAGATCTTCAGTTGATAGAGAAGCGGAGAATAGATTTTGTGTGTTGCCTTTGCCCACAAGCGCGATAATGGGGTCACTGGCTTTAACTCGATTTTCGCAGTTGGTCAGTCGGCCGCTTTCTTTGTCTGGTTTCTTAAGAGCCCCAGTCAATCAAATTACTCCCTCTCGTTTCCTAACATTGGCTTCTACTTTTGGCACTCTTTTTAATAAAGAGTAAAATGAATGGTAAGGATTATATTGAAAATACAAAAAGTAAATTGAGTGGACGAAAAAATCTAGGATTTGCCAAATATTGAAAAGAGTCAATATAAAAAAAACCAACCCAAAACAGAAATGAGGTCAATGTTAAGAAACCGTATAACAATATGTAAGGCATCTAATCTATTATTCACAATGAAAATATTTTCTTTCCTTCGATATTTTAAGTAAATATGGTTTTTTGGTCAAAGTCTCATATTAGATCAATTAATGGTTAATCCAGAGATTAAAACATAAATAGTATAAGGCGGTGACTAGACATGTGGTACTTTTTATAATTATTTTAGTTTCAGGGTTTTTTAAAAAAAATGCAAAATTATGAGGACCTATTTGCAAAAAAAAATTATAAACATGATGAACACTCTCTCTTACCTTTTCTAATTCCTCTTTGGGTGCAAGAAGACTCTCAACGGAATCCATATAAACATCAACTCGAAACACATAAATATTAACAAGAAAATTGAAGCATAACTTTTACTTTAAGAATGAAAAAAATTGTAAAGGATCTACTCCCTCCGTTTCTTTATAAGTGGCACCATAGGTTTAGATGTTTGAATTTAGGAGAAGAAAATAAGTGGATAAATTGAATGTAGAATGTAAAAAGTAGAAAGAGTGGATAAAATTGAAGGAATCTTACCAAAAATGGAAAGTGTCTCAATATAAAAGAAACAACTCAAAACAGAAAGTGTGTCAATTATAGAGAAACAAAGGGAGTAACAAATATAATATTAAACACCTATCAGAATGCATGTCATTCTCAATTCAAGAAAAAACAACATCAACACAATATCATTTAATGCATAATTATAACATAAAGGGATATATACCAATATAACCCTACTTACTTGACGTAAGTGCCAATATAACCCTCAGATAATCTTTAGTGCAAAAATAACCCTAACTAGTTATTGTAAGTGCCAATATAACCCTCATACCCCATTTCCAAGATTGACTTCCATTTTCCTGCATTGACTGTATGTGAAATGTCCAAAATACCGTTAGTGTTAAAATCTGAATTTGAGTTGACAAATTTACCCTTAGAGATTGTTGGAGCACCGCCAACCGCCGCGGGACCACTGATAGGGTTATATCAGCACATTCTTAAAACTTATAGGGTTATATCAGCACATTTGTAAATGAGTAAAATTGATTTTTGCATCGAATTCGGCATTCAGATGTCGGAAAAGGTTATATTGGCACTTACATCAACTATGTAGGGTTATATATGCACTTTCAATTATCAAAAGGTTATATTGGCACTTATGTCAATTATGTAGGGTTATAAAGGTACTTTTCTCTAACATAAATACACTAATATCAACACAATCAAATCTTGACATTTCACATCCCTTGAATTTAAAAAAAAATAGATTAAAATGGTTTCATTAATTATCGAAAAATGGTATTACACATTGTGGGATGTGATCCCATTGAAAGACGTAGCATTCAGATTGTTTGACATGGTTAGCCAGTGCCAGTGTATAAGATATTACATTGTCCTTTCTATTGATCCAAACTACTTTTGGACAAAGGTGAGACTCTATTAAGGTTGATAATTCGCTTATAATTAGACCAAAATCATATAGGTTCTCGTTCTGACTATTAATCGTGTTGACAACGATTTGGGCATCTCCTCGTACTTGTTGAAACAATAAACCTTTATCCAAAGAGGATTGTAATCCTAACCTAAGAGACAAAGCCTCTGTGCGTTTAGCGATGTATGGAAAAGGAATTCTTTGTACTTCCTCGTATACCCAATCATCATTTGGACTCCTTATATACCATCTCAGGTAAGTGTTCGCACTAGATGTTGTGGCATCAAAGTACAGTTATTTCCCGTTGGGGTGTCAGGGGTTTGGAGAGGGTTGAGCTCAAGATGATCTTTTTTCCGTTCGAGGCTATCTAGTTGCTTGCTAGCATACATAATGCAATGTTGAGGTTGGAGAAAGTGTTGCACTTCATGTAGAAGTTGATTTCGATGGTCCCACAACTGGCATAGCATTATGGCTGTAATAGCCATATCATGGTTGGTAAGTTCCAGTATAAACTCTTGTATCCATAGTTTTGCACGTGGCTGTTGATATCTACTCCGTATGTCCAACTTTAAACTTCCTAGTTTTCTTTTTGGGACGTCCCACTATAAACTTTCTAAACTTTCTACAATTAGCTATAAATATGTGGTCATAACTCTTCCTTTCATTTAATTTATGTAGCCTCACTCGCATCACTCATTAAAAAGATGGCACATATACTTGTCTTAAAGTTTGTACAAAAAATAATTAAGAAGTTTAAAGTTGGACAGGGGGAGGATATATCTTCTCATGTAAGTCTGCAGCAAACCAGATTTGGTTGGCTACAGGGAAATGGAAGAATACACGAGCCAAAGATGTGTCTTCACATGAGCATGTTAATCATGTGGTCTCGTGCCTCGAGTGTCTTTGGCGAATATTATCTGCTGATGGTAGTTAATTCTTGCACAACCACCATGCTTTGTTTTTTGCCACACCCTTAGGTTCCAAATCTGCTTCTAGTGTAGAGATGGACCCGAGCTGCTATTGGCCATATGCCCAGCACAGGAATAAAGTGGATAATTAATTCCCAAGTTACATCGATTTGACAGTGTACTTACCATTGGTTGCCAAGTCCATTTATCCGGGTGATGGTGGTTACTACAACATGGCATGAACAGTATGAGAGATGCTCCCTCTTCATTAAAAATTGCTCTGATGCAGCTTTCATCCCAAAGTACCTTCCAATTTTAATTGGTTCACTATCAGATTATCTGGGAATGATATTGGAAGAGATTGGGGTTTTGGATTACCGTCTCCTGGTAACCAAGGATCGTGTTTTATATTAGTAGCTACCCCAGATCCCACATGCCTACGAGTTCTTAATTTCAAAAGCTTTCTTCCTTCTAGCATGGATCGTCGTGCGTTAGAGGGATCATAGCCAAGTTTGGCATCCAAGAATGACGGTGATGATAAGTATTTAGCTTTCATGACTTTTGCCACCATCAAATTAGGGTTGCTAAGTATTCTCTAAGGTTGCTTTCATAGCATTGCAGCGTTGAAGGTTTTTAAATCTTTGAAGCCGAAACCCCCTAAGTCTTTTGGTAGACAGAATCGATGCCATTCAGCCCAATGAATTTTCTTCACCATTGTAATACAATTTTCAATTAGCCTGACAGAAGTGGGGTCAAAACTCATTCTTGTAAGAACCTTTAGGAGGAAAGGCCATTCAATTCTTTCGAAAATATTTGCTCATATCAAGTTTGATGGACACACCCCATGCATCTCGTTCTTTGTCTTTTGATATAGTGATGGATCTCATGTGTGATTAACACATTGTCCGTAATCAACCATTTTTTATGAAGTCACTTTGGTGGCTTGAGATGACCGTGTCTAAAATCTCCTTAAACCTATTAGATATGCATTTTGATACTATTCGATATACTACATTGCATAAATTAATAGGTATGAATTGCGTTATGCCTGTTTGTTTCTTGACTTTTGGAATGAGCACTACATTGGTATCATTTATGTGTTGCATCTATTTTCCTCCATTCAGATACTGTAGTGCATCATAGGAAACCTTTTCCCCACACTATTCCAATATTTTTGAAATAACGATGGTGGCATGCCATCGGGACCAGTGGCTTTGTTTGGAGCCATATTTTTTAGAGCTAGAATGATTTGTCCTTGAGTGTACGATCTTTTTGATCTATGATTCATCTCTTGTGTGACTATTGGAGTCACCTTAGATGTCAACTCATCAGTAACAGATAATGGCGGATTTGTACTCTCAAAAAGATCGCAAAAGTGACTGGAGATGATTTCTTCCATATCCTGATCCTGCGTGCACCATTGCCTTTTCCTGTCCTTAAGACCTTAAATGGTGTTTCTTTGTTTTCGCTAATTAGCAAAAGCGTGAAAGAAACCAGTATTCCTATCCCTTTTTTCTTTCTAACTAGTGTTTTATCCATTTCCTTCCATTTAGCCTACTCTATGGCTAAATGATACTCTAACTTTTGTTTGAGTATCGCTATTTGTTGTCGTGTTTCCGAGGTAATAGATCCTTGTTGAAGAATCTGCAGTTGTTTAGAAATCTGATCCTTTTCTTTTGTTGATCTTTGAACTCCGGTTTGGCCCATGATGATAAGCTTTTCGCTCATTGTTTTAAGCGGTTGGGCTGTCAGTAGCCATTCCATTCCATTCCATGATTCTCGCCCCAAATCTTGACATCTCGGTGATTGTGCTCAGTAGTTCTCAAATCTAAAAGGTCGACGTCGTGGGATTGACGAAACATCTCTAGGTTGAGATCTTATGCATAGCAAGATAGGTACGTGGTCCGATTGGTGGCTAAATAAGTGTGCTAGCATGGAGGCGGGGAAAGCGCTTTGCCAACTGGATGTTGTTACCACTCTATCTAACCTTTCTGTGGCCGTGCGAGAATTTTTTTTAATTTTTAAACCACATGAATATATATACCTCATATCCTAAGTCAGTCAAATTACATTGGCTCAGAGCTAGTCTAAAATTATCAATTTGTCCTGGAGGTCGTCTTTTCGAGCTTTTGGAATTCGCATTGGTGAAGGACTTTGTTGAAGTATCCAATACATAACCAAGGTAGACTGGGGTTATTATCGAGTGCAGTGAAGTTTTGCTAGAAGAGATGGCGTTTCATTCATCCAACACCAATTTGACTCAACCTAAGAAGATCAAATTAATGATGAAACTCTGAAACCTCATCAATATCTGTTAATTATCACCGAAACTGGAACATCAACAAAATACACGGAACATCAACACAATACACATAACATCAACTGAAATTACATAAGTATCTACATAATTGATATATACGTATAAACATCAACTAAAATGTACTAAACATCATCAATGCGATAAAATGTAATACAATGACGCAAATCTGCATAAAAAGTGAAAAAACTTTTTGTTTCATCTTCAACTACAACAAAAATACACTAAACATCAATAATTCCGGTCAAACACAAACGAGATCTAACCAAATCACAATAGAACAATTCGAATCCCAAAAACACATAATCTCCTTTGAAATAATCGATATCATATCTACAATCAAGAAAATTCAAAAGAAGGGTAATGTTGTTAGATTATAATTTTTACTCCCGTTTCTCTTGCTATAAGTCTAGTTGGGATGGACAGCGGGAGTAGTTTTAAAAAAAAATATCCGATATTATAAATGGAAGATATTATTCCATCAAAAAATTAGCTCTTTAGAAAATTTGGCATGTTGAATCACTCAGTTATTTTTAAAAAATAAATCATTAAATAAAATTTGAAATAAACAACTTATCCCTAAAACATTGTGTTTTAACAAACAAAATGTTATGAAGGAATCCATATTACGGTTCAAAAGTAACTTTTCAAAAATACTGGGCAACATTTCTAATCAACTAGGCAACATTATTAAGCACATCTCTATATAGTAAAAGCGAGAATCCCCCTTCTAAAGTGCAATTTCGTCGATCAAAATTCTGTCTTTTTCTCTTTTTCCCCCTCCTTCATTCATCCCTTCTTTTTCTTTCTCTATAATCTCCTCTTTTCCATCACCGTTCAACGACTGAATTCCATGGATCTCAGATTCTCCCCATCTTTTCCTCCATTTTTTCATGGAGATCTAGACCCTACAATATAGATTCCAACTTTGTGAACAATTTGCAGACTTCTTGTCTCATAGAAAACATTCTTGTGATGGAGGCAGAGCAATGGTTGCGTGACGGGCGATGAGAAGTTGTTGAAGAAGGTGAAGAAGCTACCATAGGAGGATAAACTGGCGCATAAGAACTGGAAGGTGCCGAATGATGCCAACATCGACCCGACTGCCATTTTCAACTCGATTACCGATCCCAAGAACCCTCGCATACACAAATTCGGTAATTTGGGGTTTTGAATTCCTTACTCATGATCCGGTTGGTGCTCGTTCCTGCTTAAATTTTCTGTAGTGTGAAGGATTATCTAGGTGGATCTTAGGTTTTCTGAATTGTATGAAAATTTGAATTATGCAGAGCCGTTTTTTAGGAAAGTTGTAGCTGTAACTGCATCTGCTTTGCTATTGCTCGGTCTTTCTCATATTGAGTCGTCTGGGGGTTTGCACCGGCATGCCACTATGTGGATTGTTCAGGTTCGAACATCCTTCTTTTTTATTTCTTAATTTCGTCATTTCAATACTGACTCAAATTATATCTACATGTATGAGATTGTTGTTGAGTGTTTGGGGTTTGAAAGGAATTTATATTTAAATTATGCAGCTGCATGTATTGTGTTTGCTAATAGGCCTGAGAACTTTTTGCCTCAAGTGTTCAGTAGATCATTTTCCCCCGCTATTTATTTTTTCGTATTTGTAAATGGTATCCTACTGTTTACTGCTTATGATTTCATAGGATGGTTATGACAAATTGCAGGCTATCCTCCAATTTTTTCTGGATTATGGGGATGTGGTTCTACATGATGTTGATCCTAGCCTAAGAACATTTTTCAAGTCATGTTTAAGCCGGTGAGCATGTGCTTTTTATCATTTTCAAAGGTTTACAGGTGGCTAGATGTTGATCCTAGATGATGTTGATCCTAGCCCTATGTAATATATGTTCTGGTTACAGGTGGCTAGATGGGAATTCGATGTCTGGTACAATTCCTGATTTTTCCGGATGCCCAGACCTGAAGATTATGTAAGATTTTCTCTACTTGTTTCAATTAATTAATTTAGTGTTTGTTGGGAAGCTGTGGTAAAATAACATCTCATGTAAGATTCATCAACTAAGCTTTTGTTCCATTGTGGACAATTAAAATTTATATGATAACAGCGTGTTATGTCAGAACATGCATTCTATTACGCTCTTATATTACATACTCTCGTTGTCCCTATGTAATGTTTATTTCATTTTTGATATTTGCCTTTCAAAATCTTTGATCTAAAAAATAATATTTTGTACATGATAGAAGTTCTTATCATAATGATTATGTCATTTGCAGACACCTAGAGTATAATTTATTGACTGGTAGGCTTCCATCCTCATTGGCTGGTCTATCGAATTTAAGAGAACGGTAAGTTATAGATCTTTAGAGTGCAAGTGATTCTACATAACCAAATCAACTTATATTTATTGAGCCATCATGTAGGGCATCATATACCATTCAGCTTCCTTCTGTTTTGCACTTTTTGCACCAAATTTTATATGATTAACCTAAGATGTAGTCAATTAGACCACCAAAATCGTTATTGCTACAAATTTTTGTTCTTATTCTGTTCCATTCATGTATCTGGTCAATTAGATGGGTGCTTATTGATGCAGGGATGTACAGAACAACGGCTTATTTGGCATCATCCCATCAAATCTTCTGAACAAGGGGCTGATATTAAACTGAGTATACCTTGTTTCCCGTGAACATCTATTAGCAGCCTAGATTTGTAAATTGTAAGTCCTTAAATTATGTTCTGACAGTAAACTTATGGTATCCAGATTAGAGTAACTTTAGATATCTTATTACAACACGTGATAAGTATGTTCAGAGAGTTGTTATAGTGTTAAGGAGAAGGGGGTGTATTAATTTTGGTTTCGATTCTTGATGTCTGTTAGACTGTTAGTGTAACTGAAAAGCAGGTAATGGAGCTATACCTTTTCTTAACTTTACTTATGGATGCATAGGGAAGTGTTCAGATTAAGTAAACCAGCTCTAAGTATATTGGAATGATATACCTGTCTTCTCTCATTTTCAGTGTTTGTTTGGTGCATTGTATTCTTCATATTATCTCACTGGTCAAAAAGTTTACTTATGATGTTTTCATCTACCATGATAATGTCAGCTACGATGGAACCTTGCTCCATAAAGGCAGCAGTGCCAGAAGTCATCAGAAAATTATTATTGGATCATCAGTTGGTGTTGCAGCTCTGCTTCTTGCAACTATAGCTTCCTGCTTTCTATTGCATAAATCAAAGAAAAGTGATCCAAAACAAGTTCAGTTCAAAAACTCTTTATCAGTTGCAAAAGAGTGACCAAGTGTTGTTTATTCACAAGAATTTCGTTAAGCTCATTGCAGACAGGCAACGTAGATTTGGTTCAACAGGTCAAATGGCTGTCTCTTCATTGAGCAATGGCGCTGAAGCTGCTCACTGCTTCATGTTATTTGAGCTTCAAGATGCAACGAAGAATTTTGAGAGAAAAGTGGGCTCAGGAGGCTTTGGGGTTGTTTACTATGGAAGACTCCCTGATGGGAAAGAAATGGTTGTGAAATAGCTCTTCAAATCAGAGGACGTCAATGTTTCAGATGCCCGACTATTTTCCAGTTTCTTTCCTAAGCATCATACTTGCGTTTGTTGTTTCTTTCACAAATACTTTCAATTCCTCTTCTGCTTTCGCATACCTGATCTCATAGGACTTTTATGCCTTCCTTTTATATTCCGTTACTACTTTCGAAGCCTTTTTTGCACCTGCCACTTTGGTTTCAGTAGTCTCCACATCATTTCCATTTTTACTGTGTTTCTGCATATTTTTTATTTATGGTCTCAGTTCCTTTCGAAAATTAGTAACCATATATGTAATCATGTTTGCTCTCACAAAATTTAACGATTATCTCAGTGAATAACTCCTGCGTTCTTCAGTTGCGTTGTTTGCTACCTAACTTCTGATGTTGGTTTCTGTGTGCAGGTTGATGCTCCCCTGCAGACAACGGGTATTTGTGTTTAGTGATTTACCTGACCTTTTTAAGCATTTTGGAACTCAGTTTACATAATAAATGGTACACCTTTCTTATGCTGCCGTAATTGTGCAGCCTCCATGCCTATTTCCTTTCCATATTTACGAGTGTGTTCTGCCCTGATGCCTGCTCCTTTTTTTACAAGCTCAATTTCCTTTTCCTAATTTTCACAGGTGATGCGAATATGGACCATCCGATTACACTTCCAAACAGGTATTGTCCGTACTTTTACACTACATATACATACGCTTCTGCCCTCCATGTATCAGTTCACCTTTACTTAGGTTACATTGTGTTTTCCCTCCTCCGTATCACGGAGGGCAGAGGCGTCATGGCTTATAGGAACCGGATAGTGTTTCTTGTGTCTGTCATGGCTCATGGGTATTTTTATTCTTAAACTGTAACATTGACATTTTTGAGATGATCTGCTCTTTAGTGAAAAACCTGCCTTCCAGTTGGTATGGCGTGAAGGCTATGTCCTTGGGAGTAAATATTCTGACAAGATGCAAAAATGGTAAACAATCGAATTGTTCCTTGCACATGTTTTATTTTGCTGCATTTTCGTGCCAACTGGCTGTCGATGGCTTAAAGGATACGTTCGTAGTGATTGAACTGTCATTTATCACTAACTGGAATTTCAATGGTTTAAACATTGTCAAGCTGAATAGTGGACATTGTGTTATGCAGTTATAAGTGTTGATTTTGTTCATTACACAATAGTTTGGTTTTAATCATGCCTTTGATGCTACTTGCAGCTCACCATATCGTGTTGGTATGATGATCGTGAAAACCAATCTTTTTGACGTTGCTTTAGGGGGAATTCTTTTAATCTTACCCCAGGTAGTTTATCAAGATGAGTTTTCATGTTCCATCTGTCTAAAGCAATTGTAATCAATCTGCAAGAATAAACCTGCGCCCTGTCCCCTTTTTCAGTTTTAATTATAATCTTCCTCCATGCCTGTGTCTGTCAGTTGAAGTATCGCGAGAACGAACAACAGATCTGTGATTCTCCTCTTAAGAAACAAGAGCATAGACACGCATGACCGGGGAAAGTGGATCGGTGGTCATGATGTTGGATCGTGAGGTATGATTTCCTTCGTTAAGACCCATGAGAAACTGGTAGATCATATCTTTCTCACGTTCTAGGAAGGCTTTGGCAGCATGGTTACAAGTACACGGAGGTTTACAAGATTCACAAGTGCAAAATAAAGGAGGCCAAAGTGCGTTGTAAT
>JAULKJ010000006.1:4068117-4083968 GCA_032355405.1 Rubia balearica
ATTTGAATAGATATACGAACATAATGAGATATTATTAGATTCGTCGTAACATGTAATTTCTAAATATCAATTTTTTTATTCGGCGTTATTATCCTTAGTTACATATATTTACAGTCAAACGTGTTTTTTGAGACCATGAAAAAAATTCTGTGCAGAATCGGCTGGAACGGAGAGAGTACCTATTAATTACATCTTTAATTTATTCATTTTATTCTCACAAAAATACCCTTCAATTAACCTAAGTAATAGAAAGTATTTTTCTAAACATTGAAAATACTATCATTATTCATCGAACAATAATCGACATTTAAGTGGTTCATCCTGTATTACTTGGAGCATCTACAATCATCATCCCACCAAATTTCATCTCATCCCACTTCTTTCAATTTTTAATTAACATACTCACTATTTCACCTCAAATCCATTCCACATTTCATTTCTACTCTCTAACCATAAAATCCCACTAATCCCATTACTCCACTTTATTGTGGCGCTCACCATATTTTATACTTAATCTGTCCCACAAATAACTTTCGAATTACTTTTTGCAAAAAGTTTTAGGTAAGTGTATGTGACACTTTTTTAATGAGTGATGACAGTGTGCCAACATAAATCAAATGAAATGAAGAGTCGCGATCACATATTTATGTCTAAATGTTGAAAGTTATTAGTGAGACGAAATAAGAGGAAAGTGACCAAATCTCTTATTGTCCGTCTCCCATCCCACAAATACATTATAAATCCCTTTTGTAATCTCTCTTCCAAAATCTACTCCGCAAAATTCATCCCAATGAGGATTACTCTTATGAGTAGTGTTCAAGATAGCGAATTCAATTTCTCAGTGTTCACGCCTACCTAGCTGCCACGCATCACATGCCAGGTTCTGGAAGCACCATTCAGCTTCCATAAACAATGGGATACGTTGACGTCGAATTTCTTCAAATCCCATCACCTGTCCACCTCATAAAGTCACACGCATCACATTCAGTTTGGTTTGAGTGGTTTCCTGTCCCGGTGCACCACTAGTTGATACAAGTTCAGTCATGAATCCATCGTTTTAGTTGCTCTTCAAATGTTTAAAGGGATATATACCAATATAACCCTACCTACTTGACATAAGTGTTAATATAATTCTCACATAATTTTTAGTGCAGATATAACCCTACCTAGTTGATGTAAGTGCCAATATAACCCTCAGACCCCATTTCCACCGGACCACCGCATGTCGCCGGACCACCCATTTCCATAGCATTGCCTAACTATTAGACCATTTTACAAGAGACGAACTATTAAATTAATGTTCCTTATATTCTTGTAATTTGCATGTTTTTATTTGAAATCTTCTATATCAGGAATGTTTGAGAAATCAACCTTTTATATTAATTGAATTTGTCAAAAACCTACAATTTCATTGATCTTTACAAAATAATAGTATGAGATAATCTCCGTTACACAAAAAAACTAAAGATGAAATTATAAACAATAACCTTTGTAACAAAATTAAATGCACATAAATGGTAAACTAGACCTGTACTACCGAACCATCCAACAAACTTGACATGAACTCATTGGCCCGAGTCCACATCAACTCAAGACAGCGTCCCAACTCAAACTAATCATAGTATCAAGCATTAGACATGCCATTTCTTCTTTGCAAGTTGCATGTGTGCAAGAGAACAACCCAACCACACAAAAATTTATCTAACTACACATTCTAGATCAACACCAAGGCAACTGAAAATGTAAAATATTTACAATCACTCTTAAAGATCTATTCCGTATTCATTAAATTAAAGGTCGTTTGCGAAAGGGTTAGACTTATCCCGTCGCTTTTTGATCTTCGAAAATGCATTTCAGTAGATTTATATGGATCATCTTCTATGGGTACGATTTTTTCTAACCCAAACTAGGTTGGAGAACTGATGTGAACTTGTCTAAACAGCCAGTGTAACCAGAATGAACATGTGTAACTAGTTTGAAGTGTTCAAACTGGTCGAAGTTTACTAACTGTCGTAACTCCATAAATCAGAATGCCCTAAAAAAAAATTAAACTTTCTTGACTCAGATTTCTCCCAAATGAACTTTGAGTAGTAGACCAAAAGGCAACAAAATTTTATATGAAAAAAACCATCGAAAAAATCTAACATGAAAAAGGCAATTATATATAATGCTTGAAACAAAAAAAAACATATTTATAAAACACCTAATTTGTTTTAAATTAAAAAATAAAATAGAAATTAATCTAAGATACAGTGAAAATAAAAACAAAAACGTAAAGAATAATAAAGTTATAAAATAAATGAAAAAAGAAACAACCTCCACTACTGAGACCAAACCCTGCCCACTGTGTGCGTGTGTGTGTGCGTGCGTGCGTGCGTGTGTGTGTTTCTTTAGACAAAGGCTCCGTTTTTTCCTCTTTTCGGATGGTAAATATTTCTCAGAACATGGAGTGTGAATCAAACCCATGTTGAATTGAAATTACGATACTAATGCAAGTTTTTACCTTCTGAATCAGATAGATTCATATCTGACAGAGGTTGACGATAAGTTCTTTCCAAATTTACTATTTATACCTCTGTTAGAGGTGTTCCAGACACGCGTGAGTGCTGAAGAATGTCATATGAGGTGGGGGAGGCCACCAGAGGGAGCGGCAGTCTCCTAAAAAGGACTGATCATGGTTAGGTTGTTGGACATATTATGATTTTGCTTCCTAGAGAGGGAGGGGTTTTCTCCTTAGAAATGTAATATTTTCTTTTCTAATTAGCGTTTGATTCTTATTCTTAATTTAACTCTACATTTACATGCACTCCCTATGTTTCTCTGTTTTTGATACGTGTATGTAGTGTTATGGCTGCAACAATTTGATTGAAATCCATTAGTAATAGTTTATTTTGTTTCAAAACAAGATTTATCTTAAGATGAAACTCTAATTGTGTAGGGAAGGAGTAAGAAAAGTGTCAAATTCTAAGAGGCGTAGGAAGTGCTCTCCATCCAGTCCAAAAATAAATACTTACTATTTGGTATTATTCTCTACCAAACTTTGACCGTGCATTTGAGTAGATATATAAGCAATTATATTATCGTATGTGATATTGTTGAATTCGTCATAACAAGTAGTTTTTCAAAAGTAACTTTTTGCTTGTCATTGTTATACGTAGTTAGACATACTAACGGTTAGAAAAGTTTCTTGATGAGCGTGAAAAAAATTATACTCCCTCCAGTTCTTTAAGAGTGACACCTTTGTTTTTAGCACAAAGATTTAGAAAGGTAGAATTAGTAGTTGAGAATTTATTGAAAAAGTAAAAAAGTAAATTGAGTAGATAAAAATAATTTAAAATTTACCAAAAAATGAAGAAGATAATATTAAAAAATTATTAAAAAAAGAGTAAGCCAATATAAGGTATATGCAATTTGGAAGGGAGGGTGGGACCGTGGGAGTATGCATTTCAGGAACGAGGGACCAGAAAAGGAAATAAACCTATCCTACAAGTCCAGCTCACAGAGTGCTCCAAACGCATGATTAAAGCACCCCTATATTACTGACGCCAGGCACACCACTTCACTCATCTTTATGACAGAGAACAACCCTACGATGGCCATCGCCGGAGTGATACGTCTGTTGTTCCCTCTCCTTATTCTCACGCCCATTCTCGCCGTCTCCCGGTCTGATGTAAGTAATCTCCAACTCCTACAACATTTTCTCATCAGCTTTTATTATGGGAGTTGAATCCCGGTCTGATGCGTTTAATTATCCGCGCGTGTAGGAATCTGTAGCTGCGGCTGAATGCGTGTACACGTTCTACCTAAAAACGGCGGATTTTCCGGCTGCCGGGACGGACTCGACGATAAGTGCGACGTTCTCCGACTCGGTGGGCAACTGGATCCGGATCGGGAACATAGAGGCTTGGGGAGGCAAAATGGGTCCGGGTTACGACTACTTCGAGCAAGGGAAATCGGACATATTCAGCGGCAAAGGTCCGTGTTTGCCCGGACCCGTTTGCTCTTTGAGAGTGACTTCAGACGGGTCGGGTATCCTCCCCGGCTGGTACGTTACATCTCTGGAGCTCACCGTTACCGGGTACGAGAAGACCTGCGGGAAGCAGCTATTCTCATTGAACGCTTGGTTGTTGCCTCCTTTCGCTCTGACGGTCACCAAGAACAACTGCCCCAGAGCTTTTGCGACGGAGGAGGTCTCTCTTGGATTACCTTCCGATGTCTTAGGTCATGATCTAAACTAGAATTGACGAATCACTCCTTAATCTGCTGCCATGGCCTTGTGTTTCTAATTTCCTACTGTTGTGTGCTCTGTTTGTATAAGAGGCGAGTCAGGTGACAAAGTAATCAATAATCACGGTGGCACTCCTTCTGAACTTGATCTGCTTTTATTTTCTCACAACAAACTCATCCAAGAGCCTTTCCACTAGTGGTTACATACTCCCCGATCCTCTTTAAATGTTACATGGTATACCGTCTCCGTTTCCCTTTTAACTATCACAAGTGCGGGCAAGTATCCCAAATCTATTAATGAATTCAAAGAAAGGTTTGCGAGTAGGATATCCAGCACAACTTATTCTGATTGCTTCAAGGACTCCCTAGAAGAAGAAACTCAAGTGAAATGAACCCCATGTAGGATTGATAAGTTCAGAGAATGAGTTGCGTTCTTAGGTAGGCGTGCAGTTACAAATAAAAAATAAAGCACATTGTTTGCGAGAGAAAAATAAGGAAAGGAAAACGTACTCCACAACGCAACTGTTGCATTATATTTGCATTCTCGAAAATGGCAGGTTTAAGAAGATTGTTCGGCTTTATACACCTAATATAATGTGGTTCTGTAGCATTTAAAGTCTCCATCAGCTGTTGCAGTTGTAACTGCATGGAAAGATTAAACCTCAGATATCATTGTTTAGCCCTCTTTAAAGGTGGAAAATATAAGGTAACTAGCCTAAATTTAAAAAGGTGATGCCAGAGAGAGAAATCAGAAAAGGATACCTTAAAACGTGCACCAATTGAAGAGAACTTAGAAGATTTTGCAGACTCTTCATGAACTGGAGGAAAGAGTCCAGCCACAAAAGAGCATTTAGAAGCACCTAAAAGGTCCTGATGTTCAGGAACAACATAATCTTTGTTTTTGTCTAAAAATTGGTCAAAATGATAATGGTCCTGACAAAAAATTAGAATGAGCGGAAAGTTCACAGGGCAGGAAAACGACGCTTATCAGGATAATATTTTGAGGTTTATTGGACGTACCTCTCCAGCATAATGTGAAATGATGAAATCCGTACGAGACAATTTGGGCTGAAAAACCGCTTATGATTCTTGGAAGTCTGATAAAGTTTGTTTGAAAATGTTTCATGTGTTGACTTTGGGAACATACTGAAAACCAAAGTAAAAAGAAAATTTATAATCATTGAAGGGATAACAAGTTGAGGCTGATACAAAATTATGAGG
Source organism: Rubia balearica (assembly GCA_032355405.1). Taxonomy (NCBI): domain Eukaryota; kingdom Viridiplantae; phylum Streptophyta; class Magnoliopsida; order Gentianales; family Rubiaceae; genus Rubia; species Rubia balearica. Next base: position 4,073,566 of record JAULKJ010000006.1, read on the forward strand.
ATGAACAGAGAGGCATTGGATGGAAGTTTCAGCTTTCAAGTTAATTAATCATGCATCTCCTGAAAATAGCAATGGAAATACAGAACCGTTTAAGAAATTTTTTACCAGGCTTCGTCAAGAAGAGCAATAATTCCACCTGGTTTCTGCAAAAGTAATATACCATACAACATAAGAAGGGACAGATTAGCATTTGGAAAGACAATATTGGTAAGATCCTATAGGCATAGAAGAGAGTTGACTGAAAGATCATGCTATGAATTCAATCGATTGTACATTTAACCACGGCACAGCCTTACAGTTAAATTTTTATCAAGATAACTGGTTAATAGTAAAGAGAAAAGACCTTCTCAATGAGATCTAATACATCTTGATTATTAACGAAGTCAATGTAGCTCCAATCAATTGCCTCTTTCGTGCACTCCTCTTGCTCCATCTTAAAGACATGCTGAAAGTAGTATTTGAAACCTAAATAAACTTTTAACATCACACAAACATCAACAAGGTAAAGTTGATGCAAGAACTATCTGGTTAAAGTGCTGTTGAAGTTTCTCATTTGTAAAATTAATGCAAAATTGCTCGAAGCTGCACATTACAAAATATCAACAATAATTTAAGTTTGGACCGCTTAATTTAGTGATCAATTATTAAATTACAAGCAAGCAGTTCACATAATACTCTATGACACTTGTTATGAGTTTCACCTATTATGCTTGAAGCTTTCAAACCCATAAATGTCCAAGACCCCTTTCAGAGATCTTGACTTGGCAACCAGCTCTCGGGAGGACCCTTGTTCTTTATAATCCCGCATTAGCAAAAGTTCCACAAGAAATACTCAGCTAATAGGTAAAATACAAACATCTCCAAATCCCACTAACAGCTAAATTAAAATCAATCGTACCACAAGTGGCAAACAATGTTCAGCATCCCTTCAAGGGACGGAAAATCCACCGTGAGTGCTTGTGTCAATGCCGTGAGAGTTTTGAAGAACATGCGAGAGGTTGATTTCACAGGCATAGCTTTAGACCCCTCTTCGTCCGTGTCGGCATCTTCTCGTTCTTTTCCTTCCAAACGCAGAGCTAACAACTGAAAAAAAGAGTTTGATGCCCCCAATATTGAATACATTTTTACAAGATACATCCATGAGAATCCTCAAATTCAACACAACAACCTCAAAAAGAAAATCACAAGTACATGAAACACACATTAGATGACAACAATGGCCAGAAGCTGAAAACAAATCACAACATGGGAACAAAGCAGAAATTGTACCTCTGATATGGGAAGTAGAATACACACAACTTCAGATGAATATACACGAGAACTCATGGAATTTTGTTTCCCATAACACACGTAATCCAGTAATACAATAAGTGACATTTTAATATACCACTTCCGAAACCCAAATGAAGCCACTATGTTTTCAATCCAACAGACAATAAAAAACAGATAATGTTTGGAAAAACAAACAAAAAAATATAGGTAGTAATAGCATACCTGATAGCAAAACCCCAAAAGAACACATAAATGACCACTGATAAAACCAGTGAGGAAGAGGTGGCGGCGGGTGTTGTGGTAGCAGAGGCAGATGACTCAAGTGACCTGAATCCATCTCAAAACTTTCCACCAATTCTCAAGATGCACTCTGAAACTCAACAGTCTCCTCCATCCAGGGTAAAATATTGATGATAGATAAAAGTGTAGGAATAGCACAAAACCTGATTTCCCGGGGCTCAATCACATGGGATATCGAGGAAGAAAAGTGAAAGCACAAACCCTCTTTTCAGGAGTTGATTGAAAATATAGACTCGAGAACTACAAACCTTCAATGCTAGAAGCGATGATCCTCACTGATCGGAGAATCCAGATCCGCATCAAAATAAGACGACCAATCGAGAGATATGAACAGCGGGAGATGATTCGAATGAGAAGGAAATGGTTGAGATCGGACCGGCGGAGAGCGAGATGGATGGTACGATGGCAAATAATGGGAAGAACATGAATGGCTTCGTAAACAAATGCTAGGATAAGCACCAAAACGACGTCGTTTCATGCTGCCACCAAAAGTTTGAAAATACCCCAAACGACCATTCTGTCAATAATGGGGGTGAGAGGATTCCTTTTAAAGATTACTTAGTGATAAAATAAAAGTTCACCGACTCTAATAAACATGTTTAACTATAAATTTATGTAACAACAGACAATAACGGTATATAAGAAATTAATATGTAGAAATTACTTGTTACGTTGAACCCAACAATATCTCATACTTCCTTCGTACCAGCTTAAATTGCATGCCAGTCATTATCACGTTGTTTAAAAAACATGTTTGACCGTTAACAAATTTAACTAAGTATAATAACGACAACTAAAAAGTTGATATTTATAAACTACTTGTTATGACAAATCCAACAATATTACATATGATAATATTGTTACTCATAAATCTATTCAAATATGCAGTCAAATTCTGATAAAGAATAGTGTCCAAAAGTAAGTGTGCAATTTGAGTTGGGACAAAGGGAGTACAATGATATTATTGCTGATATATTTATTCAAATATATAGTCAAAGTTAGACCATTTTGACAAAAAAATATTTATTCCAAGTTAGGGAAGGACAGAGGGAGTATATATCTTTAAAAGATGAAACGAGTGTTGAATGTTGAATTGGGGGTGCAAAAAATAAATGAAATGAATCTATTCCCTCCGTCTCAAGGCAACCTACAGAAAGAGAAATTTTTTTTTTTTAATTTTGGAAAGGTGAAATGAACAAAATGTCCTTGTTTTGTTCAGTCGTCTCAATGTTCTTTAACCTGTTCTTCAGCCTCAACTTGTTTCCCAAATCAAACCCCCAAATAAAAAAATGATGTGGTATTCCCGATCAGGCTATGGTTAATATTCATCGTTTATCATTATGAACCTGCAAAACAAATCCCGGGAGTGATTCCGGGGAAAGGGCTCCGATGATCAAGTCAGTACTATCCTTCAGAGAATTGGTATTTCTCAGTTTAGTGTCACTTATCTCAGTCAGTGCTACTGTTCTTGTATTTATAGTGGACTGTACTTATGGCATATTGTTTGGATTCCTGATCGTGGGCTGCATCGTGTTCACTATAAACTTGGTTCATAGCTGAGTTTTGATCGTGGTTACACCTTTCTCAATCCGTGACTTAGTTCTTTTTAACATGATCCCATTTTCTCGGTTTGTGGCTAAGAATTATTAGTTGTGACTTTGTGTTTATTAGTTCGTAGCTAAATCTTAGGCTTGACCTCAAGGCCAGCATTCTGTAGTCCTAGGTATACACCATAAGCCTCCCTAACCATGAAGACTAGAAAACATGAAGCGATGACTTTGTTTGTAGAATATGTGCGAACTGTTGTTTTGTGAATTTCTTAAGCTGTAATAACATGTTCATCACTAGTGTAACTTATATTGTCTTCTCGAAGTGTCGCTTTCTTCTTGGTTTAACTTGCGATTTTGTTGGGATTTCTAATTTTGAATCTTCACTTTAGGTGTTGTACTTCCAATAGACTTATCTATTGAAATTTTGTTTCATTGAATCGAGATTCTCTCCTCATTATTCGCTATGCTATTGTGACTTTATTGTACCGCCGTTAAATTTTCTTTACTTATAGGTGCTTTGAATTCACTTTCTTAACTCTGTCATTGTTCAGTGCACTGTCCCTTGATATACTGCTGCCTTCTCGTATTCCGTAAAAGGTAACCTACTTTTTGTCAGAATTCTGATCATTGTGTTTCTGATGTGATTTAACTCCTCTTGACTATTCAATGTCTTAAATTAATTCTTCCACTTATTGGTTCTTTGGCGCATCTGATTTCTTCTTCTCCCCCTTTTTATTGGTCTTGTTCACCGTCGTTGTTCTCTGCCAATTCGTAATTTTCTTTGTCTTTATCTTCTCTTTCCTGAACAATTCTCATAATTGTGAGTTTGTGCGTTGTCTTAATTCCGATAATTTTGTTTCTTAATTTTTGGTCTGGAATCTTCCGATTGTCTTTTCTGGCCTGCGTTTTGTGTTACTTTTTCTGACTTTTACCGAAATATAACTTCTGGATCATGTAATTCCAATGAATAGGGTTTTTGTTTGAATCCTAGGAGTTATGTCTACCCAAATGTTCACCCCTAGTCTTGCTCATCCTTCTATAGATGATGTTCGATTGATGATGTTAATTTTGGGAAGGATTCTGATTTTACTACCAGTTCTTCTGCCATTAGTATTATTATTCCGACTACCACTTGGAAAATTTTGAAAAATAATTTTCCTTTCCTGTCTTCGCTTGCGCTTAAGACTCCTGGTAAAATATGGAGTGTTCACAGTCCTCCAACTGGTTACATATCTTGTTATTTAGATTATCTTAAGTTTTGGACTTGCTTTTCCTTTGTCCCGACACATCATAGATTTACTCTTACATTATCAAATCGCCTTGTCCTAGTTTCACCCTAAGGTTATAACAATCATTGCAGTTTTTCACCATGTGTGAACAAGCCCAAATCCAATTTTCTTTTGACTTATTCCGTAACTTGCATCAACTTCGCAAGATCAAAAACTTATCTGATGAATTCACATTTTACCCCGTTATTCCTTCTGATGAGCTTGCCAGTGAATTTCCTAGTAATTGGTGTGTATGGCGCAAAATGTTTTTCTATGTAAAACTTGGTGATGAGCGTGAATAGACTCATCCAGTTTGGAACTATAATGTTCCCAAATCCAAATTTCCTAAGCTAGTTCTTCAACTTAATTCTAACTCCAAGGTTGTATTAACACTCAGCGAACACTCGATATGTTTTCTCCATGATGATTTTGTGAGCGAAGGTGTTTGTTTGCTGTTATCTTGTCGTTTCCCCTTGTTATAGTTATTTTTATCCCTTATTCTTCATACTGTCTCATTTTGTCCGCGTGTTTGTTAGACTTATATTGTATACTGGATTGTAGATATGGATTTAGCTAAGCGTTCTATTGAGAGGTCAATTTTTTTATGATGAATATGAAGAGGTGGAGGCCACACCCATCCAAACAAACAATACCATTACTGATGATGTCTTTCAGGAGGAGATCGTGGAAGAAAATTCTTAATTAATATCCGTTGAAACTAAAGCCTCTAAGGGGGGAGGGGAGGTAGCTGTTGAGAATGCTATTGGTGCCTCAAGAAGAAGTAGGAGAAATGAGCGGTTTGGTGGTTCGTCAACTGCCTTGAAGCCCCTTGTGAAAAAGGGGGCGTACTAGCCAGTCCCGTTCAAAGCTTCGACCACGAAACAGTGACTTGTTGAGAGAAGGAACTATTCCTGCTACTCTCTCTCTAAAATTTCTCTTCATGATACAATAGCCGCAGTATGTTCGTTATAATTTTAAAATGATATTTGTTTTGATTTGGTATTCCTTTATTGCGATGTCTAACTTTCATATTTTCTTTTGTATTTTTATCGAAGTGTTATAAGGTTGGTGAGAGTTTTAGCTTGTTGGTGAGCGAGTTGCCAAATTTTCCAAGGAAGACGGTTTGCTCTTGGAAAAGTGTCAGGCTAATGAGAAGAAGTGTGCGGCTATGAAGGTCTCTCTTTAATTTGCTGAGAAGCATGCGAGACTGCTGAGGAGCGTGAGAAGGTAGCTGAGAAGTATGCATAGGCCACTGAGAAGGGAGCCGATAAGCTCCATTTCGAGCTGGTGGATATGCAGACTAATGGTCCTACTTCACCTATCTGCCCCCAAGTGCTTGTTGATTAGCTCTTGAAACAAAGTCTTTCTTCAATCTGTTTGAGGTTCAACTCGCAATGTTGGTTATTATGAAGCTTTAGATGAACTGCGAGGGCTGAATCCTACTCTGAAGGTTAAGAAATTACCTCCATTGACTAAGTCTAAGGAAGTATTGGAGCAGCAGAAGGCTACAATTAATGATGGTTTCATTCGTAGTATTTCTTATGGTGGTCATACTTATGACCTTCTATCAAACCTCACAAGTTTTCCCTCTTTCCCTTTTATTTCTGAGTTGTAGAAGTGTGAAGTCGATTATCTTGACTATCTTCCATTTTCTTCTCGTGATTCTAAGCCTTCATCTAACCAGGAGGTGAATGCGACCATGGAGGTTTCCGCTCAGCATGCGAACAAGAAGGGTTCTGCTCTCGTTGTCCAAGATTCGGTCACTTGTCCTTCTAATGTTAGTTGATTTTAGTGTTATAACTAAATTTAAGACCATTTTTATTTGTAATTTATAACGATACTCTGATGTATGTTGCACTATATGTACTGTTTTTTAATATTAATTTGGTATCTCCATTCTAATTTTTCACTTTCTTTTTATATTTATTCATATATAGGGTTTTGATATTTTGGTCGACCATAAGTTTTTGATACATCTTGACTCCTTGGGATCTAATGTTCATTTTCAGCATTATCCTCGGTTTGTATCCCCCTATTCCTATTTCCCAATAAGGCTAGTTGAAGCTACTCAGTCTCTATCTAAGAAATATATTGAGCTACTTTCTGCTAATCATTTTTCTAACGTTGGTTATTCTGCTTTGGAATATATTCTACTATGTCTTGGATGGCACATTCCTACTTCTTCATCATTTCCATCTCTTCCTACGACTTTCCCTTGTAGTAAGTTTGTACCCGAAGGTTATAATATTGAGTTTCTGGACAAGTATATTATTCGTAGCTTAGTTGATATTGAATCTGTCAGCGTATACATGTGTTCGCTCAATCTTCCTAGTCGCGTCTAGGAAAGAGTGCTATTGTTAGGTATTCATCTCAAGTATATGCAACTTAGTATCAACAATCTATAGTTTATATGGAAGAAGACTATAAAAGAATCACAAGACTATATTCATGAAGAATTCTGGGCCGAACAGAACAACCGTATTTAGCAACAATAGTTGAGTTTGGTCAAAATGACTGGTAAGCAAGAGGAAGAAAAGAATTTTGCTTCGAGGAAGGCCCAAGAGGCTCATCAAAAGATTTTGATTATTGATAAGCATTGTTCTCGCATTGAAAAGTTATTGGACCAACTGAAGAAGAAACAGGATGAATGTAATCATCTTTCTTCTTCCTCAGCTGGGTGGCAACTGTGAATACCCAACTACGTAGTGAGAATGACCATCTTCCCGTTGACCGTAATTGCCTTGATTTATGTGTGCATCAACTTGAACAAGGTTGTGCTGAAAACAAAGATAAACTCCAAGCCCTATCATTATCATCTCGTGGTTCCACTGGCTGTGGGGATTTATGAATATTGGCGGGAAGAGAATTAGTTTGTCTGAGTCTGTTTGGTCACATATTCGTCAACTGGAGAAGGAAGTACAACTTGGGGGATGCAAACAAGATTTATTGAGAAACTTTTAACGTTATGAGTATGCAACTTGACCGCAAGGATTTCTGCCCTATAACTAATTTTAAGGCGTATTATGCAAAGTATCTTGATCGTATGGAACTAAGAAAAATACGGTATCCTACTTACTTGTGCATGTAATGGCTAAGCATACAATCATATTGTATCCGAGGAATATGAAGCTGAGCAATCCCATTGTTGTGGTGGTTCTTTATCTTCTGGATCATCTCGCACATTAAGGCGTGGATAATTTTTCCTTTTATTTTATCCACAAGTTTGCTCCTCCAAATGTTTCAAGTACTACTCTTATGTTATTTTTTTAATCTTTTGGAGTCCGATTCTTTTCCAGTTGACTAATATGAAATGTTATGCTTTATGCGTTTGCACTTGTATGTTCGTATTTTTATTTACGGGATCTATTACTTGCGTAATTGAGGTTGTAAACCTTTGTTGTGCAAAGATGCAAGGTCTATTACTTTCTTTTGTCTCTGTTCTTGCAGAAACGCCTGCATTTTTGAATGATCTATAGCTTGCAAAGTTGTAAATTTGAATTGTGCTAAGTTACAAGATTTATCGCTTGTTTTTGTCGCTGTTTTTACGGGCATATTTACCTTTTTTCAAGATCTATAACTTTCAAAAATGAAAGTTTGTATTCTGCGAAGCTGTAAGATCTATCGTTTACTTTTGTCGCTATTTTTGTAGGTACATTTATCTTTTTTGCAAGATCTATAGCTTGAAAATTTTAAATTTTGTATCGCTCGAGACTGCAAGATCTATCGCTTGCTTTTGTCACTTTTTTCTAGGAATATTTTTCTTTTTACAAGATCTATGGCTTGCAGAGTTAAGGTTTCGAAGCTGCAAAGTATATTACTTGCTTTTGTTGATGTTTCCGACTTTGTTATTTGTATTTTGACAATATTTATTGGTTGCTGCATTGTGATTGCTCAAATTTGATTGTTCGCGACTACAAGACATGATATTTCATTTTCTTTGCGATGTGCCATAGTAGGTTACTTTTTGTTACTATGGATTTTACATTTAATATAAGTCAAGAATATTAAGAGCAATTTTTCCCAAAAAATGCTTTTTGATATTTATAATTTACAGTTGCGATGATATCGCCTTCGAAACTAAACAAAGATGCGAACGCCTACAATGATCATATCAAGGCTCTTATATAATTGGATTTTCCCTATCTTCCACAAAGGATCTAAGCATAAAAATTTCTTAGGTTGATCACATGCCAAGTGTTGGGGACGCTGCTGCAATCCAATCTTTCTAACTCGTAGCAATTGGATCGATGCGCTTTTGTTACATATGTGCACCTTTATACATGTGTTAGCCGATGCATTTGACACATTTACAATCATATTTTATTTGGTTGATTGATATTTTTATTTATACTTACACGACAAAGGGTTTAGATGACCATTATTGGTTTTCTTGTCTAAATTCTGAGTTTTGTAGACTTAATTGAAGCTAATAGACACTTTGTATTCACGGGCACCTAGATCTTCCTTGTGATCTCGTTTGTATGTTGCTCGTGGGTACTTTTTCCACATCTTTTTGTGGAAGACCATTTGCGAGAGTGGTAGAAGACATTTGAAGGTCATTCACAAAGATGGTAGAAGATATCAAAGACCATTCACGACGATGGTAGTAGATTGAAAGCCACAGACTCCAAAGCATGATAGTAGATAGACTTGAGCCCAGAAAAGGCAGATTTGAAATTCAAGAAGGCCGAGGGATTGTTTTCCCACAGTTGCACGAAGTTATGGGTATGATCCAAGAAGAATCAGCCCTTGAGAGTGGCACCATTGGATTTTTCTTCTCGAGCACTATAAAATTGGCCACAAGAACTCTCAAATTGGATCAGCGATTCTTTTGTAGCAGAGCAAACAAGTCATCCGGGCAAAAATGCCACTCTCAAATTGGATCAGCGGTTCTTCCGTATCAGAGAAAACAAGTCATCCGGCCGAATAGGCCAAGGCCAACACGAGGGCCAGCACGAGGCCAGCCCAACAGGTACGAAAGTAGCCATGCCACCACTAAGCACGGACCGTTCCAAGCAACATAGGCCATACCAGAGGCCTCTGTTACAGATCGTGCCACCATGCTTCCCGTGTCCCATGTCTTTGTTTCACTCCAAAATTTGGCTAAGTATTCTGTTTCACACGGTCCACGTTGTTTCGAGTCACTAATGCCAAGACCAGCCCACGTGGTGTGAAGAATTACATGGAATGTGCCATTTTACTGAGTAAAATAAGGTTCCAGCTTGCGGGTCAGGCCAAACAACACGGGATACGTGCTCAAAAGATTAAAAAAACAAAGTTCCTGCTAGTAGTCTGTGCCGAGCGACATGGCCCGAGCCAGCATAAGGTACAAGGTCCATGCTAGGCTAGGAAAGCCGCGCAGACACGAGGAAATGGCTCGTGCCACGCCAAGCATCCCGCCTAGCATAAAAGGGCCTCGGCTGGCACGGACCATGCCAAGCGCCACTGCTCATGCCGTTCGCGGCTGCTAGGGGTTTCAATGTCCAATTCCCTACTACTATATACAGTATATGGACCCTTGTCTACTAGGGTTTATGTGTATGCCCACTTTTAATCTTTAATAGTAGGTTAGAGAGAGAGAAAATACTCTTCTTTCTCTCTAGCTTATTTTTCTTTCTTTCTTTCTTTCTCTTTATTTTTATTTTGCCCAAAAGTGTTGAATCCAATGAAATACTTGGATTCAATGCTTAGGGAGTAGTTAATTAACCTGGGGATCATATTTGATGTGTATTTTGTGAGATTTCTTAGATCTACCTATTTCAATGTGTTTTGTGATCATTATGTTGGCTTGTTCTTTATATTTTTGTGAATTGCATGATTGTCACACTTAGTTAGCACACACCGTAGTCTACTTTCATGTTGATGCACTATTGATACCCCCCCCCGGAAGGAGACCTAGATGCGCTTAGGGCAACGATAGTCCGGATCCACGTGGATGTGTGCACGTAGATTACCGAGGCAACGTTACAATCAACCATGCACAAGTATGCCATTGAGTTGGTCTAAATAATTA
>JAULKJ010000006.1:4170954-4183374 GCA_032355405.1 Rubia balearica
ACCTTGGTCAAGCAGACTTTCGACACAAGGGCACTCTTGCCACCGCCAAGGGCACAACTGAGGGCCTCCACATTGGGATGCAGTCCCGTCCCAAGCACAAACTTGTTGGGTTGACACACCTAACAAGTTTGTCCCCAAGGGCCATCTTATGCCACCTTTTGCTTCGGAGTCCAGAACCGCAGAATCAATCACAGATTTTAAGCATTTGATCTCAGCTTCCTGTAAAACAAAGAATTGCCAAAGTCTGTTAAACTTCAACTCCTTCTCTCAGCTTTCTTTTTTCCCAAACAGAAACCATTAAACTCAAAAAGAGTCAGTTCAATATAAGATGGCTTACAGTTAAGGCATTTTCAGTTCTTATGGTGAAAAGCATAAGCCTCAAATCCAGGCTCTTCCCAGGCAAGACATGTCTGCAACAAAATGCCCCACTTGATTGAACTGAATCTACATTTGCAGAATATAAGCATGTCAATGCAAGTGCTGAAACATACTGTTTATCAACTACATCACCTAGAGCCCTTCCAGCATTCATAAATAAAATGCCATAAGCTGAATACTGACCTTGTAAATATGAAGAGTTTGACCATCCCTGGCCACGGTACATTTGCAAGACACAGTTACATCGCGACCCATGTTATCAGAGAACTACAAAGACTAAATAGGAACAGAAACTAGAATCAGACCCTACTCAATAACATTAAAAACGCGAAGGAAGACCGGCCAATAGATACTTATATTAGCATATACCTGTACACAGTATGACTCCTTTTGCCACTCAGCATCAGCCCTAAGTTTTGGAATGACTTCATTGGCTACGTGTTCAACGAATGAAGAGGAAACTTTTGGGTAAAATGATCCATTCAATTTCATTAAAGTTCCTTTGGATGAAGTTAGCGGATGCCTGAAAATTTTGCATTTCAAATGGTCTATCAAAGCCTCATTCAGGCAGATGATAGGGGCACGGGTCTATTATAGTACATTCGAAATTCAGCACAAAAATGTAGGATTATAAACCCCTTAAAAATGACTTCCAAATAGAGAAACCAAAGTTGGCTTCATTAGTTCACAATCATCATCTTTCATCTTTTCTTGAACTCTTTGAATAGCGGAAACCAAATCTTGCTTCACATTTTCAGCAATGAAGTTCCAGGGACTCTCCAAAACCACCCCTCTTTCTCCATCATATTCTATACAGAAAAACAAACATAAAAATTTGTTCCGAAAACATTAAAAACAAAAGGCCACAAATCCTAAAAGAACCACCATCTGTACAACATATGAACATTCACTCCAATGTAATAACACAAAAAGATTAAAATGAAGATACCATTTATGCGATCATGGTCCAAGACTAAAGCGCGAGGCTTGGCGCCGAACTTCATTTCATATGCTTCGGAAGAAAAAGGCTCAAGCTTGGTGTAGGACATGAACTTATCAGCATCGACATTGTTATATCCAAAACAAGATCCCAGCCCCACGGGGAACCATCTAGAAGTTGCCTAGGAGGCATAGGCGATGCGGGGGAACCATTTCCTGTGGTTTTTGCCGGAATGTGACCTGAAGCTCAGAGTGCGCCGGGAAAGTGGCGCCATTGACTCCGGCGTCGGGGCCTCCCCTTCCCTTGAGTGCCTCTTGTGGGTGTGGAACATAGGCCATCGCACTACTGCAGTCTTACTACTGTAAGTGTTTCTTCACTGATTGAGGGAATATTCTTCTTATTTTGTTACTGTAAGTGTTTCTTAGAATTAGATTTTGTAAGATTTGATAAGGTAATATTCTTCTTGAATTTATTGGCCGAATTAGGGTTTAAATTAGGAATTTTAGTTAGATATGGTTTAAACTTCTTAGAGCTACCATAAGTCGATTCAGTTTCCAATTGTGTTTAGGGTTTGTGGCCGAGATTACCCCTATAAATAGGTTCTGTCCATGAAATTTTCATCATTTTTTTATGATTCAAATATTCAGAATTTTTGAGTTATACTCATTGCCTGCAAGCGTCTTCATTGTTGCTTAATCCTGCGGGTTAATTAAGTATCAATAACCTTGTGAACTAATCATGCAGGCTAGTTAGAGAGCAAGTCAAAAATAGATTACCCTGAGGGCTAGAGTCTGAATTTCGTGCTGCCACCATAGGTTTTGCAAAATCCCTATTGTTGTCAAAGATCTAAAATTCCGCAATCCAATGTCTTCGCAAGGAGATTCATATCATAGGGCCTCTTTGCCTTTGGAAAAACCTTTGAGTAGTAAGATAGTAGTAAATACTATGTTGAGATTTAGACACCAATAATGTTTAACACTACCTCCATCCCAACTCAAATAGCACTGCAATTACTATCACGCAGTTAAAGAAACATGTTTGACCGTTAATATGTTTAACTATATATAATAAAGATTTTTATAATTAGAAACTACTTGTTACGACGAATTCAACAGTATCAAATACGATAATATTGTTGTTCATATATTTATATAAATATGCGGTCAAATTATAATAGAGAATAATGTCAAAAAAGTAAGTGTGCAGTTGAACTGAGACGGAGGGAGAAGAAGCAAATGTATAATTACCTTGTCAATTTCAAGTAAATCCAACTTTATGCTTTCTGTGCACTCTATTGTGTACAACATTACATGATAGCCGCACTCCCATGTTTGCGCTTGTTTCTCAAACTAATTTAAAAGAGTATAAAATATGACACCTCTAGAAACACATAAATAAATCTCATTGGAAAAAAGAAGCAATTGTATTGTATTATACCTTGATTTCGACCACTTCAAAATTTATTTCACCATCTTCACTAGTATCCTTCACGACGGACTCCATAAAAAACAGGAATTCAGACATAAAAACAAATTAAACCAAGTTAATAAACAACCAAATCAAAATCCAATTCAATAAAAATAGAAAAATCAAACAAAACAGTGTCTTTCAAAAGGAGTACATGGAAAAGAGAGTACCGCAGTCGCAGCAATACTCCCTGGTGACGCAGGTCTTCGAATGAGCTTTCCAGTCGGACAACTCCACGTATTTCTTTGAACACTTCTCGTACATAAATTTCTTCTCTCTGTGCTTCCTCGAGAAGAGCTTCTCGATCCCGGTGAGATCCCCTAGTGCGCTTGATGGATAATGGTGCACGTACGTGGTCTTTGGGCACAAGTAAACCTTCTAATGGGCCACATTCATTGCCTTCTGCTTGAGCTTCCATGGCAAGTTGTGGCCTCTCTGATGGAGCTGCAAGTTCTGCTCCCCCTAAAATCCCTTCCGATGAACCAAAAATAAAAGCGCTTTGTAGCCATAAGGGTCCTCAAAGACATTGCAATCACCTATATATTAGGATCTGCAACACACACAGAAATATGCAGACAAAAAATAAAACTTTGTACATATGAGCAACTCATCCAAAAATTATTATTTTTATATTAATTAATAAACCAACCCAACCCCACCTCCCACCCACACCACCAGAAACCAAAAACTATGAAAACAAAAACTCACATTCCAGCATTTGTGTGCAGGTGGACTAAAAAACTTTGTATTTTAAGAACATGACGAACAAGTGAGTTTTTATTTTTATTTTTAATTCCCACCTTTTATAATGCCAATCAAATGGTAAAATGAAGTAAAAATTCTGATAATTAAATTTAAAATCTTGTTTTTTGAAGAACAATATGGGGAACTTACCAGGATTCTCAGGTTGGTTCCCTCTCTTCTTAGGAAAAACAGCGGACAATGAGAAACCATAGAAACAATCAACTATCCCGTTTATAACAAAAAAAAACCCAGCAAATGAAACACAAGAACATCAGCTCTAAATCTCTAAACTGTCACATCAAAAAAAAACTTTATACATAGAAGGTAACAAAAGGAAACCTTTTTAGCTAGCAAAAGAGGGATAGTTTTCAAACCATCCATAGCTAGCGAAAATCACCTTTTTTTTGCAAAAAAAAAAAAGAACAAGAAAATAGTTTGAATACATACTGCACAGCACCGAACAACACATACACTACACTAAACAAGCACAATCAGTCCATTCTCCAAAACTAAAATTTTCCTTTCGTTTAGTAAAAATAAAAAAAGAAATGAGAAAATTTATTCTGATTTTAAAAATAAAATAAAATCAAAGATAGTTTTCTCTTTGTCTACTCAAAGAAAAACAATACAAAAGCTTATTCTAATTTTAAAAAATAAAATCAAATGAAGTTTTCATCCTCTCATGCGTACTGATGACTAACCTCATTCAACACTTCCTCTCGCACTATACGTAGGTTATCATCCAACTTAACCTCCTATTTATTATACAGGAATAATCATGGATAACAAATACCTCAACTTTTTTTAATCACGGATAACATGAAGCAGTACTGAGTTCCTTATCTGAAAGTAGTGACTATCAAAGTATATAACTCTAAGTCCATAACTGAACAACTCTCTGATATTAAATTTTTTTTCGATTAGTCTAGAAAAAACTAAAACTCGGACATAAAAACAAATTAAACAAAGTCAATAAACAACCAAATCAAAATCCAATTCAATAAACATATAAATATCAAACAATACAGTGCCTTTCGAAAGGAGTACCTGGAGAAGAGAGTTCCGCAGTCGCAACAGTGCTCCATGGTGCAACAGTACATCGAATGACCTTTCCAGTCGGACAACACTGCGTATTTATTCAAACACTTATTGCACTTAAATTTCTTCTCTCCTTGCTTCCTTGAGAAATGCTTCTTGATCCCGGTAGACCCCCCGAGTGTGCGTAATGGATCATGGTACACGCACGTGGTCTTTGGGCAAAAGTAAACCTTCCAACGAGCCACATTTGTCATCTTGTGCTTGAGCTTCCATGGAAAGTTATGGCCTCTCTGGTGGAGTTGAGGCTCCGCTCCCTCCGAAATCCCTTATGATAAATCTCACAAATAAAGCATTTTATCGCCATAAGGGTCCTTAGAGACAGTGCAGTCACCTTTGCATCTGGATCTGCAACACACAAAAAAACATGTAGAAAAAAAAAATCAAAACTTTGTACATATTAACAACTCAACCAAAATTGTTATTTTTTATTAATTAATAACCAACCCAACCCTAACCTCCCACCTCTCACCCACACCACCAGAAACTAAAAACAATGAAAACAAAAACTCACACTTTCCGATATGTGTGTTCAGGTGGACACGGAATGAACAAGTGATGTTTTTATTTTTAATTCCCTCCTTTTATAATGCTAATAAAATTTTCAAATGAAGTAAAAAATTCATGTAATTAAATTAAAAATATTTCTTTTTTAAGAACAAGATGAGGAACTTATCATGATTCCCAGGTTGGTTACTTCTCTTCTTGGGAAAAATAGCGGATGATGACGAAACCATGAAATCAATCAACTATCCTGTTTATAGCAAAAAAAAATCAGCAAATGAAACACAAGAACATCAGTTCTAAATCTCGAAATTGTCACTTCAAAAAAATACTTTCTACATAAAAGAAAACAAAAAAGAAAACTTTTGTAGCTAGTAGACAGGGGATAGTTTTCGAACCATCCATAACTAGCAAAAATCACCTTTTTATGCCAAAAAAATAACAAAAAGAAAAATTTAAACCGGAAACATACTGCACAACATAACACAAACACTGCACTAAACAAGCACAGTCAGTCCATTTTCCAAAACTAAAATTTTCCTTTTGTTTAGTAAAAAGAAGAAAAAATAACAAGAAATGAGAAAGTTTATTCTGATTTTAAAAATAAAATAAAATCAAACATAGTTTTCTCTTCGTCCACTCAAAGAAAAAGAATACAAAAGTTTATTCTGATTTCAAAAAATCAAATCAAATGGAGTTTTCATCCTCTCATGCGTACTGATAACTAACCTCGTTGAACACTTCCTCTCGATCTATACGCAGGTTATCATACGACTTAACATCCTATTTATTATATAGGAATAATCATGGATATAAAATACCTCAACTTTTTAATCATGAATAATCATGCAGCCGTACTAAGTGCCTTATCTGAAAGTAGTGACTATCAAAGTCTTTTACTACAAGTCCACAACTGAAGCACTCTCTGATGTTGAAAAAGGTTTCGACTAGTCTAGAAAAAATATATACTCAGACATAAAAACAAATCAAACCAATTCAATATAAAACCAAATCAAAATCTAATTAAAAAAACATAGATAAATAAAACAGTAAGTATCTTTCAAGCAGTACTCCATGATGCCGCAGGTCTTCGAATGAACTTTCCAGTGAACAACACTGCATATTTCTTTGAACACTTCTTGCACTTAAATTTCTTCTCTCTGTGTTTCCTTGAGAAGTTCTTCTTGATCCTGGTAAGATCCCTAAGTGCGCGTGATGGATCATGTTGCACGCACGTGGTCTATGGGCACAAGTAAACCTTCCAACGAGCCACATTTGTCATCTTATGCTTTAGCTTCCATGGCAAGTTTGTGGCCTCTCCGGTGGAGCAGTAGATTCTGCTCCCTCCGAAATCCCTTCTGACAAACCTCACAAAAAAGCAGTTTATCACCATAAGGGTCATTAGAGACAGTGCAATCACCTTTGCATCTGGATCTGCAACACACTGAAAAACATGCATACAAATCACCAAAACTTCGTACATATCAACAACTCAACCGAAATTATTATTTTTATTAATTAATAAACCAACCCAACCCTAACCTCCCATCTCCCACCCACACCACCAGAAACTAAAAACAATGAAAACAGAAACTCACACATTCCGGTGTATGTGTGTGCAGGTGGACCAAAAAACTTGTTTTTTGAAGCACGGGATGAACATGTGAGGTTTTTATTTTTATTTTTAATTACCTCCTTTTATAATGCCAATAAAATGGTCAAATAAAGTAAAAAATTCTGGTAATTTAATTTTTTTGAAGAACAAGATGGGGAATTTACCAGGATTACCAGGTTGGTTCTTTCTCTTCTTGGAAAAAATAGCAGACGATGACGAAGTCATGGAATCAATCAACTATCCTGTTTATAGCAAAAAAATAGCAAATGAAACACAAGAACATTAGCTCTAAATTTATAAACTGTCACTTCAAAAGAATACTTTACAAAATCAAAACTTTTTCAGCTAGCAAAAAAGGGATAGTTTTCGAACCATCCATAACTAACGAAAATCACCTTTTTATGCCAAAAAAAAAGAACAAAAATAAAAAAATTTGTCCATACACATACTGCACAGCATAACACAAACGCTGCATTAAACAAGCACAATCAGTCCATTTTCCAAAACTAAAATTTTCCTTTCGTTTCATAAAAAAAAATAACAAAAAATGAGAAAGTTTATTATGATTTTAAAAATAAAATAAAAACAAATATAGTTTTCTCTTCGTCTACTCAAAGAAAAAGAATACAAAAGTTTATTCTGATTTCAAAAAATAAAATCAAAAGGAGTTTTCATCCTCTCATGTGTACTGATAACTAACCTCGCTGAACACTTCCTCTCGATCTATACGCAGGTTATCATACAACTTAACCTCCTATTTATTATATAGGAATAATCATGGATAAAAATACATCAACTTTTTAATCAAGGATAATCATGCAGTCGTACTGAGTGCCTTATCTTAAAGTAGTGACAATCAAAGTCTATAACTACAAGTCCACAACTGAACCACTCTCTAATATTGAAAAACTTTTCGACTAGTCTGGAAAAAATAGAAATTCAGACATGAAAACAAATTAAACCAAGTCAATAAACGACCAAATCAAAATCCAATTCAATAAACATAGCAAAATCAAACAATGCAGTGTCTTTCAAAACGAGTACCAGAAGAAGAGATTACTGTAGTCGCAGCAGTACTCCCTGGTACAGCAGGTCCTCGAATGAGCTTTCCAGTCGGACAACACTGCTTATTTCCTCGAACACTTCTCGCACTTAAATTTCATCTCTCTATGCTTACTCGAGAAGTCCTTCTTCATCCCAGCGAGATCGCCGGGTGTGCGTGACGGATTATGGTGCACGCTTGTGGTTCCTGGGCACAAGCAAACCTCCCAACAACCACATTTGGTAACTTCTTCTTGATCTTCCATTGCAAGTTGTAACCTCTCCGGTGGAGCTGCAGATTTCACTCCCTCTGAAATTTCTTCTGAAAAACCACACAAATAAACCAGTTTGTCGCCATAAGGGTCTTTGGAGATAGTGCAATCACCTTCGCATCTAGATCTGTAACACACAGAAAAACATGCACACAAAAAAATATTACATCGTACATATCAACAACTCATATGAATTTTTAAAAAATTCCTTAACAAACCAACCCAAACACAACCAGAAACTAAAAACAATGAAAATAAAAACTCACACATTCTAGTATGTGTGTGGAAGTGGACACGGGATAAACAAGTGAGGTTTTTATTTTTAATTCCCTCCTTAATAATGCCAATAAAATGGTCAAATAAAGTAAAAAAATTGGGTAATTAAATTTAAAATCTTTTTTTGAAGAACAAGATGGGGAACTTACCAGGATTCCCAGGTTGGTTCCTTCTCTTCTTGGGAAAAATAGTGGATGAAGAAGCCATGGAATCAATCAACTATCCCGTTTATAGAAAAATCAGCAAATGAAACACAAGAACATCAACTCTAAATCTCTAAACTGTCACTTCAAAAAAATACTTTCTTCATAAAAGAAAAAAAAAGAAAACTTTTTCAGCTAGTAATAAAGGGATAGTTTTCAAACCTCCATAACTAACGAAAATCACCTTTTTATGCCAAAAAAATTAACAAAAAGGAAAACTTAATCTGGACACATACTGCATAGCAAAACACAAACACTGCACTAAGCAATCACAATCAGTCCATTTTCCAAAACTTAAATTTTCCTTTCGTTTAATAAAAAGAAAAAAAAGGAATGAGAAAGTTTATTCTGATTTTAAAAATAAAATAAAATCAAACATAGTTTTCCCTTCGTCTACTCAAAGAAAAAAGAATACAAAAGTTTATTCTGATTTCAAAAAATGAAATCAAATGGAGTTTTCATCCTGTCATGCGTACTCATAACTAACCTCGCTGAACACTTCCTCTCGATCTATACGTAGGTTATCATCCAACTTAACTCCTATTTATTATATAGGAATAATCATGAATAAAAAAATACCCCAACTTTTTAATCATGGATAATCATGCAGCCGTACTGAGTGCCTTATCTGAAAGTAGTGACTATCAAAGTCTATAACTACAAGTCCACAACTGAACCACTCTCTGATATTGAAAAACGTTTTGACTAGTCTGGAAATAACAGAAACTCAGACATAAAAAAAATTAAACCAAGTCAATAAACAACCAAATCAAAATCCAATTCAATAAACCTAGAAAAATCAAACAATGGATTTCTTTTCAAAACAAGTGCCTGGAGAAGAGATTACCGATGTCGAAGTAGTACTCCCTGGTGTCGCATGTCCTTGAATAAGCTTTCCAGTCTGACAACACTGCGTATTTCATAGAGCACTTCTCGCACTTAAATTTCTCTCTCTGGGCTTACTCGAGATGTCCTTTTTCATCCCAACGAGATCCCCAAGTGTGCGTGATTGATCATGGTGCACACTCGTGATCCCTGGACACAAGCAAACCTCCCGACGACCACATTCATCGCATTCTGCTTGAGCTTCCATGGCAAGTTTTGGCCTTTCCGGTGGAGTTTCAAAATCCGTTCCTCTCTGAAATATCTTTGGAAAAACCTCACAAATAAACCAGTTTGTCGCCTTAAGGGTCTTTTGAGATAGTGCAATCACCTCTGCATCTGGATCTGCAACACATAGAAAAACATGCAGAAAAAAAATCAAAACTTCATACATATCAACAACTCATCTGAAATTAAAAAAATTCAATTAATAAACCAACGCAACCCTCACCTCCCACAAACACCACCAGAAACTAAAAACAAAAACTCACACATTCCGGTATATGTGTGTAGGTGGACAAAAAAACTTGGTTTATTGAACAAAGGGATGAACAAGTGAGGTTTTTATTTTTAATTCCCTCCTTTTATAAAGCCAATAAAATGGTCAAATGTAGTAAAAAGTTCTGGTAATTAAATTTAAAATATTTTTTGAAGAATAAGTTAGGAAACTTACCAAGAATCCTAGATTGGTTCCTTCTCTTCTTGGGAAAAATAGAGGACGATAACGAAGCCATGGAATCAATCGACTATTCCGTTTATAGCAAAAAATCAGCAAATGAAACAAAAGAACATCAACTTCAAATCTCTAAACTGTCACTTCAAAAAAAACTTTCTACATAAAAGAAAACAAAAAGAAATATTTTCATCTAGTAAACATGGGATAGTTTTCGAACAATCCATAACTAGAGAAAATAACCTTTTTATGGCAAAAAAAAAAGAACAAAATGGAAAAATTAGTCCGGACACATAGTACACAACAAAACACAAACACTGCACTAAACAAGCACAATCAGTCCATTTTCCAAAACTAAAATTTTCCTTCCGTTTAAGAAAAATGAGAAAAAAATAACAAAAAATGAGAAAGTTTATTCTGATTTTTTTAAAAAAAAACTAAACATAGTTTTCTCTTCTTCTACTCAAAGAAAAAGAATACAAAAGTTTATTCAGATTTCAAAAAATAAAATCAAATGGAGTTTTCGTCCTCTCATGCGTACTGATAACTTTCCTCCCTGAACACTTCCTCTCAATCTGTACGCAGGTTATCGTCCAACTTTACTTCCTATTTATTACATAGGAATAAACATGGATAAAAAAATACCTCAACTTTTTAATCATGGATAATCATGCAGCCGTACTGAGGGCCTTTTCTAAAAGTAGTGACTATCAAAGTCTATAACTACAAGTTCACAACTTAACCACTCTCTGATATTGAATAACGTTTCAACTAGTCTAGAAAAAAAAGAAACTTAGGCATAAAAATAGATTAAACCAAGTCAATAAACAACCAAATTAAAATCCAAATCAATAAGCATAGCAAAATCAAATAATGCAGTGCCTTTCAAAACGAGTACCTGGAGAAAAGATTACTGCAATCGCAGTAGTACTCCCTGGTGCCGCAGGTCTTTCAATGAGCATTCTAGTCGGACAACGCTGCGTATTTCCTTGAACACTTCTCGCACTTAAATTTCTTTTTCTGTGCTTACTCGAGAAGTCCTTCTTCATCCCAACGAGATCCCCGGTTGTGCATGACGGATCATGGTGCACACTCGTGGTCCCTGGGCACAAGCAAACTTCCCGACAGCCACATTTGTCGCCTTTTGCTTGAGCTTCCATGAAAAGTTGTGGCCTCTCTGGTGGAGCTGCAGATTCCTCTCCCAATGAAATCTCTTCTGACAAGCCTCATAAATAAACTAGTTTGTCACCATAAGGTCTTTTGAGATAGTGCAATCACCTTTGCATCTGGATCTGCAACACACAGAAAAAGGTGCAGACAAAAATCAAAACCTCGTACATATCAACAACTCAACCGAAATTAATTTTTTATTAATAAATAAACTAACCCTACCCTAACCTCCCACCTCCCACCCACACCACCAGAAACTAAAAACAACGAAAACAAAAACTCACACATTTCGATATGTGTATGCAGGTGGACTAAAAAACTTGGGTTTTTGAAGAACAAGATGAACAAGTGAGGCTTTTATTTTTATTTTAATTCCCCCTTTTAGATTTCCAATCAAATGGTAAAATGAAGTAAAAAATTTGGGAAATTAAATTTAAAATCTTGATTTTTGAAGAACGGGATGGGGAACGTACAACGGTTCCCAGGTTAGTTCCTTCTCTTTTTGGGAAGAACAACGGACGATGACGAAGCCATGGAATCAATCAACTATCCTGATGATAGCAAAAAAAACCAGCAAATGAAACACAAGAACATCAACTCTAAATCTCTCAACTGTCACTTCAAAAAAGATTTCTACATAGAAGAAAATAAGAAGAAAACTTTTTCAGCTACAAAAAAAGAATAGTTTTTCAAACTGTCCATAGCTAGCAAAAATAACTTTTTTACCAAAAAAATAACAAAAAGAAAAAATTAATCTGGATACATACTGCACAGAACAACACAAACACTGCACTAAACAAGAATAATAAGTCCATTTTCCCAAACTAAAATTTTCCCTTCGTTGAGTAAAAAGGAAAAAAAACAAGAAACGAAAAAGTTTATTCTGATTTTTAAAAATTAAAAGCAAACATAGTTTTCTCTTCGTATACTCAAAGAAAAAGAAAACGAAAGTTTATTATGATTTCAAAAAATAAACTCAAGTAGAGTTTTCATCCTCTCATGCGTACTCATAACTAACCACGCTGAACACTTCCTCTCGATCTATACGTAGGTTATCATCCAACTTAACCTCCTATTAATTATATAGGAATAATCATGGATAAAAAAACCCAACTTTTTAATCATGGATAATCATCCAGCTATACTGAGTGCCTTATCTG
>JAULKJ010000006.1:4220390-4231954 GCA_032355405.1 Rubia balearica
AATGAAATCATTTCATAATTTGAAACTTTTACTTTTTAAAAAATAAGGGCAAAACGATATTTTCACCTTATTCTGGCAGTAAACTAGTTGACTAAAAAGTCAATGTGGTCAAGGGTTCTTTTAGAACTTTCTGAGATTGTAGGGTTATATTGACACTTTCAGCCTAAAGTCAGGGTCATTTTAGCACTTGGACCTTTTTTAATTCAAGGGCAAAATTATCTTTTCCTTAAAATCCGGCCATAAATCAGTTGACTAAAAAGTCAAACGAGTCAAAAGTTATTTTGGCACTTTCTGAAATTGCAGGGTTATATTGGCACTTTCTGAAATTGCAGGGTCATTTTAGCACTTAACTTTTTTTTAATTTCATTTCATTTCAGGTTAAAATCTAGATACTCCCTCCGTTCAATTTTGTTTGACACACTTTCCAACCAATTTTCTCACCACTGATAATTTTTTGTTACGTATATTAATGGCATGTAAAATTTTAGTATTTGAAAGTACATGTTACGAAAAATTTAACTGTACATGAATACAATACATGATAACATTACTACTTCTATATTATATAAAATTTATGAGAAAACGTTGTTTGATAAAGTTAATTGAAAAATGTGCCATGAACTGAGGAGTACATTTTTAAGATATCATTTTGAATCAAAAGTTTCAAACTTACGGCTCTAGCTTGGTAGCATTATTGTTTCAAATTCCTTAAACCTCTAAAGCAGGCTTGAACTATGAGAAATGAAGAAATTGGTGAAGTGAATCCGACATGTTACCGAATCAGCTACTCCCTCCATCCTAGCATAAATGGTATAGAATTTTTTTCATAATTTTCAAAAACATATTTGATTGTTAATATGTTTAATTATGTATACGAAAAATAAAAAATTAATATTTGGAAACTATTTATTACAACAAATCCAAACATATCACATTGAATAATATTATTATTTAAATATATAATCAAAATTTAATAGTGTTAACTGTTAAATAGTAATTCTACCGCTTATGCTGGGACAGTATCAAGCTTGCCTCGATACATTATACTGTAAAATAATACTCTCTCCGTCCCACTTTAAATTGCTTATTTATTTTTTCACGGTTTTCAAGGAACATGTTTGACCGTAAATATCTCTAATTACTTATAATAATGGTGCATAAAAAATTGATATTTAGAAAATATATATTAAGACAAATCCAATAATATCTCACATGATATATTTATTATCTATGTATTAATTTTTATTTAGGATCAAAGTTTACAAAGTTTGACGGCAAACTCTTCGGAAAGACCGTCTTTCCATATGCTTATGGAAAGACGGGGTTTAATAAGAATTATAAAAGGTTAAAGGTGTTAGTTGCAATATTAAAATTTTATTATACAACGTGTAGTAGTTATAAAGTTTCTAACCTGATTCATGAAACCCAAAAATTTTATCTTCATTTGTTCTAATTTACACTTTAAACCTTGGTTTTTCCACGACTTATGGAAAGATCGTCTTTCAAGAGACGAACTCCATAGAGAATAGGTTGAAGCGAAAATTAAAGTAAAATATCTAAAATAAATTAAAATTCCTTTAGGAGAATAAGAATATTGTTGGATTTAGGTCATATTCTCCTCTATTTATATATGAATTTCACTTCAGTTAGATAAAATTTCAAATTGATACCATTTAACTTATTTTGATATATCATTCCTATTTTTACTATATTTATATTTAATAAATTTTTATTTATTGAGATAGTCTTCTGTGAGGAAGACTAAACTTTAGACAGAGACTTTTATGCAATTATAGCTATATTCTAGCTCCAGAAACCTATCTCTAATAAATTTACGCGGACCTATTCCTAACAACTTTACAGAGACCTATCACTAATATTTTTTCGGGGATTTTTTGTCTAATTTTTCCCATCATTTTCCCGCCATCTGTAATCTGCAAAAAAATAAATAAAAAATTCAAAATGCAAAAAATTAATATAATCATCGAATTGAAAATTATAAGAATCAACAAAAAATAGCAGAACATCAACGAAAAATATAAAAAAAACCTCAAATAAATAATTAGAGCAAAAATTATATTAAAAATCAAATAAAAAGCGACAAAAATTTGAAAAAACATCGACCACAATTAACAAAACATCAACTAAAAATCATAAAAACACAAACAAATGTTCAATTATTAATTTTTTTAATAGAAGCTACAAAAATTAATCAATATCAACCAAAAAGTAAAAAGTAAAAACATCAATTCCTATAACCTAAATTTCACTCAAAAAATGAAAACATCAACATAAACTACAAACATCAACTCGTATCACATAAAACTCACCGAGAAAATGAAAATCATCAACATAAGAGCAAACAAAAAGCAAAAAATATCAACCCATATAACCAAAAAAACTACAAAAAATTGACTCATATTAAGTAAAACTCATCCAAAAAATGAAAACCATTAACATAAATTATTCACTCAAAAAATCATAAAACGTCAACAAATGTTTTTTAAAAAACAACAAATATCAACCTATATCACCAAAAAGCTAAAAACATCAACTCCTAGTACCTAAACCTCATTCGAAAAATGAAAAACACCAGCATCAGAAAAAAAACTACAAATATCAACCCCTATTACCAAAACCTCAACCGGAAAATGAAAACATCAATATGGGATTTTTTTTACCAATGCATATTAACTAAAAAAAAGGACAAAACATTAACTCATATCAATTAAACTTCACACGAATATTAAAAAATATCAACATAAGAGAAAAAAAGCTACAAACATCAGAAAAAAGTTACAGTATCTCAAAAATAAAAAATTCTTCAAAAAAGAGAGAGAACCTGATGAGATTTGAACCTGGGTCACTAACCTCAAAGGCTAAATAAATAACCACTACACCAAAAACTTTTATTGAACATACACTCAGTCATATAATATTAAACCTCATTATATACATCAAAAATATAAAATCTTCAAAATAAAGGTCACAGTGACTTCTAACCTCAACAACACGAGTACTAACCACTAGACCAAACAATATTTGTTGATAATAATCCCAGTCAAGTAAATATTAAATCTTAGCAAATTTTAGGAAAAAAATAAAAAACAAAATCAAACCTCACCTGTCAGAGGTCGAAGCTCAGCCGTCACCCCCGTCATTGCCGTCGTTGCCGCCGCGGAGTCACTGCACCGCAGGTCGCTCGTGAAGCCACACACATCTTGTTCCTTCGAGCACGTGCATCTCACACTCCCATCTTCTTCATTGCTTGCTCTTCTTCCGTCGGTGTGGCACTCTTCCACTGCCAGTTCGTCGATTGCAGCGCTCCTCCGCCGTGAGCTCGTTGATTGCAGCGCTTCTCTGTTGCGAGCTCGTCGCCGTGCAGAGGACCGAGAATAGAGCATCATCGTCGGCGCGAACAATAGAGCATTGGCTTCTGCGTCAACAACATAGCGTTGTCGTCGGCACAAATTGTAGAAGAATTGCAGCGGCTAATTACTGGAGAATTGCAGCGGTAGAGTCGATTGGATCTCGCCGACTACGCGGATTGCAGAAGAATTGCAACGGCGAATTGCAGAAGAATTACAGCGGTGGAGTCGATTGGAGCTCGTCGGCAGAAGAAGAATCACGACGGTTGTGCGCGGCGGAGCAAGATTCCAGCGGAATCCGACGGTAACTGTCCCCTGCGAATGCAGGTTTTAGGAGGAGGAAATAAAAATGAATATTCTTATATTTTTGTGATATATATAGTATTTTAATAATTGCACAATAGGTCTCTAAATTTATCAGCACATTTTTTTAAAAAACCCCATCCCAAATGAAATATCTTATAACTGCCTAATAAACCCTGACTAAAGTTTAGACTGGCTAAAACAAGATTTTGTGCAGTTTATTTCATCCAAATTTATCTTACCTTAACTGATCTAGAATTATTAGATTAAACGATAAGAAAATTTCATAAATATACACCTTCACAATTCACAACCAGCACTTCTTATCCCCTGCATTTAAGTAAAGTAAGATCGTAATCAAGGTTTGGATTATAAACACATTCTAATAAGTGTATTAAAACGTAAGGATTGTGTCTTATCCACTGCAATCAGATTTTACCAACTGCAGAAACTATAAATACGCTCTCTTAAATATGTTTAATTCTGCCTTATCTAATACAATCCGATTCAAACAATATTTTCAAAACCATTTATATTTTGACAATCTGCACTACAATTAATCTTATACTTATCTGATTAATTTGATAACGTATAAATAAAATTTTATAATTATTAAAAATTAATATCTAATCAAATTCTTGTGTCAATGTTGTTCTTGTACCTTAATATGGATTCTTTCAATCGGACAAAACGGTGGCAAGTACGTAGCAATTTTCCACATAACAAAGTGGGCCCGAACTTCCAATAAGTTCGCAATTCAAGGTCCTTTTTGCAAATAATAGAAAATAGAGACGTTAGTTTTTAGGCTAATGTTTTTATTGCCGGCCGGGCCCCTCTCTCTTTAAACTTCCCTTTATCGGCCCACAAGAAAACAACTATTTCCAATTCAAGTCCATATCTATGTACAAATTACACAATAATTTTCTTATATAATATCTCTCCCACCACTTTCCAAAATAACGTTCAAATTTCTTCTTTCTCTACTGCCCTTTTCTCTCTCCTATCCTCTCTCAAAGAAGAAAAGCTCTGATCTCTCTTTCCATTTATAGAACTAACAAAGAGTGATCTTAGATTCATACAACAAACCAGACTGACCCTTTAAAAATCTGTGAATTTTTTGGAGAAAAAATGGTTGTGAGGATGACCAAATGGAGGCCTTGGCCCCCTCTATCATCCCGGAAATTTGATGTCAAGATCACTGTAAAACAGCTGCAAGGGTTCAGAGAATTGGATTTCAAGAGATTGACTGTTGAAATTAAGTGGAAAGGATCAAAGGGGAACGCTCTGAGTTCTTTGAGAAGAAGTGTGAGGAGGAATTTCACAAAGGAGGAGTCTGTTAGGGAAGAAGATAGAGATAGGGCTGTGGTATGGAATGAGGAGTTTCAGAGTGTTTGTAATCTTGGAGTTGTTAAAGATGGTGTTTTTCATCCTTGGGAGGTGGTCTTCACCGTCATCAATGTGAGTTTCTTTGATTTTTAGGGTTCTTGAGAGTGATTGAGATAATTAGATTCATTTTCTTTATTTTTTTAAAAATAAATTGGTCTGATCAGTGTCAAAAAAGGGGTTATATTTTAAGTAGGAAAAGTGGACAACTATATGATCAAATTTGATTGATGGCATGAAATGTGCAAATTCTTGTTGACGGTTGACTTTTTTGAGTCACAGTTGTCTTTTTGTCAAGGGTTTCACAAGTCTTCATATTTGCAAATTGCTCTTTCTTGGTTGACTTGCTGTGTTCTTGCTCATTATGATGACGACGATGACCATCATTGTTATTTTTTTTGTGATGGATAATTGGTAAAATATTGAGCCACATATTTGTTAAATTGGCTCAAGCCTCACAATGTTGACCTTGTTCTTGTTAGTGGAAAGATGGTAATTGTATGGACATACTCCATGTGAACTGGAATGTTAAAGTTTTCAACTTTCCAATATACAATGATTTTTTTGCCTTATTGGGCCCACCATAGAGTTGTGTTGATACTGATGTAAACCTGATGAAGGGTTTGTGTCATTTTCTTGGTTTAATTTTTGTTGGTGATGAATATATTACTACAAGCATATTCTGCTGCATCTGATTGGAACCAATGGAATGAAAGAAACAATGATTGATTGAGAGAACCTAAGTTAGTTTTCATATGAAAGAACCATTATGTTTTTTTTATTGAACCCCACCATTACACAAAAGACAGCTAATTCTGCCACTTCTTGATTTTTGGACTTGGATCTTCCTAGGCATTATGTCTTTGTAATCTAAGGTTGCTGATTTTGTCTTACATTCTTGTCACTCTTTCATGTTTTAAACCAAATGTCATTTGATGAAACAGGGTTCAAACCGAGGAGAAAATGACAAGATCCTTCGTGTTGCTACATCATCATTGAACCTTGCTGAGTTTGGCTCTACATCCGGACAGGATGTCGAAGTTAGCATACCTATGTCGATTTCGGATCCTAAATTTGCCTCTGGTGCTTCACTTCTTGTCAGTACATTAAAGATTTGCTTCTTTCCTTTCCTTGCATTCATGTGATGTGTCTTTGCATTCCATGCTAACTTTCTCGTTGAAATCACAGTTATCTCTCAGACTCGTGGAAGTGAAAACTGCTCAAGATTCTTCGGAAGTAGTTTCTAGATCAGTTCCATGCTTACCTCTTTCACCCCTTCGCGAAGTCTCATCCGTGGACAAAGGTGAGGTGTCTTTCTCAAAGACAGGTTTCAGCAAGGTGAAGCTCTTTAAGGCATTGTCTTCTCGAAGAACAGCTAAGAAAGACCACAGTGAAGAGGAGGGAAGCGATGGAAAAAGTTCAACCAAAAGTGATGGTGCTGCATATGTTTATCCCTTGGAGTCGGACTCATTAGATGATTCATATGAAGAAGAGGAAGCTGAAGATGGGAAAACTGATAAAATCAAGAAGTCACTCAGTTATGAAACACTGGCTCATGCCAACCATGCTGGAGGTTTGCTCTACTCTAGCACTAGCAGCAGTGAAGATGAGGACTGGATTTATCATAAGCATCACAAATTAGAAACAGCGGATTCATGTTATGATGATCTGCCTTCTTCGGTTTCTAAATCTAATCAGATGACTAGCCCAATTGATAGAATTCTTCCCTGGAGGAGGAAAAGAAAAGGAAGCTTCAAATCATCATCTAAGGTTAAAGGAGAGCCACTACTCAAAAGACACTATGGAGATGAAGGTGGTGATGACATTGATTATGACCGGAGACTTCTTTGTTCTGCTGATAAATCCACTTTTGCGGTAAATTACCACCACTTTGAACTGTTTGATGCTGTGTTTTTTTTTTTTTGCGGAAAATGATTGCTCGAGTTTACTAATGCTTGATCTCACAGCTTCAGGATGCTACAAATCAATCTCCAATCTCTGAATTTGGAGATGACAACTTTGCAGTTGGAAGTTGGGAGCAGAAAGAGATACTAAGCCGCGATGGCCACATGAAGTTGAAAACCAGTGTTTTCTTTGCTTCCATTGATCAGAGGAGCGAACGGGCAGCAGGGGAAGGTGCATGTGCAGCTCTGGTTACTGTCATCGCCGATTGGTTCCAAGGAAATCGCGATCAGATGCCAATCAAGTCCCAACTCGACAGCCTGATCCGAGAAGGCTCATTAGACTGGAGAAACCTATGTGAAAATGAGAAGTACCTATCGCGATTCCCTGACAAACACTTTGATCTCGAGACTGTCCTTCAGGCTAAAGTCCGCTCGCTTTCAGTTGTTCCAGAGAAATCTTTCATAGGGTTCTTCCATCCAGAAGGCATAGAGGATGGAGGGCTTGATTTCCTCCAAGGCGCAATGTCATTCGACAACATCTGGGACGAGATATCTCAAGCCATACCCTATCACGACCCTTTGGTCTACATTGTGAGCTGGAATGATCACTTTTTCGTGCTCAAGGTTGAGCAAGACGCGTTCTACATTGTCGACACTTTGGGGGAGAGACTTTTCGAGGGATGCAACCAAGCCTTCATCCTCAAATTCGACAGAGATACAACCATTCACGAAGTTCCGAGCGAACCACAGAAACCGGATGGTAAAGCGGAGGAAAGCAAGTCTAAAGAGGTGATTATTTCTGAGCAAGATCAAACTGTTATCGCGAATCAAGAAGAATCGAACATTGTTTGCCAAGGTAAAAACTCATGCAAAGAGTATATTAAGAGCTTTTTGGCTGCAATTCCCCTGAGAGAGCTTCAAGTTGATCTGAAGAAGGGATTGATGGCGTCGGTACCTCTTCATCACCGGCTACAGATCGAGTTCCATTACACCAAGTTTTCGCAGCCAGTTCCAGTTTCTGACTCCGCGGAAGCAAATGTTGATAGTACTACAGAGTGCTTACCTCTAGAAGAATAGAAAATGTTAGGATTACCTTCTGACCAATCTTTTTGATTTGCATTTCTTTGTCTTGTGAGATGATTTTGGTATACAAGAATGTAATCAATCTTCAAGAATGTTGGTATCAAGTGTACATAATAATCATAATTCCAGGTGACTGGATTTTCTTGAAAGAATATTGTTATTCTAATTTACAATATCATCCAAATTAACATTCAAAATCAAATCTTTCCCTATAAAACAACCAAAAACTAATTTTTTTTTTCTGTGCAGCTGCTAACTTTCAAGAGGCGGCAGAATTACTTCATCGAAAATGGCTTCACAAGTTTAAGCTTTCACTGCTTAGAAAATGGCGGTCTCGGATTTAAGAAAGACTCACAGCTACTAACTACATACTAGAAGTTTAGGGTAAGTGCTACAAGAGAGTATCTGAACTAGGAAAGGTTGAAAGAATTTGTCTCCGCCTGCACTAAGGCTAAATATTACAAGGTGAAAATCTTCAGGGCTGGTACCGAGAGCCAAAAACACATGCCGTCTGATAGATACGACTAACCTAGCTGAGATAACAAACCAGCTGCATTTATTTTTGGCGGCTTTCTGAGGGCTGCAACTTTAGAGGCCACGTTTCAAGGCCATATAATATGAGCAACTTCAACACATTCAGACATGACATAACTCGGAGGTGAGTTTCAGAACTCCTCGCATTGAAGCATCATTCTGACCAAACAAATTGATAACAGAAACATAAGCAAGCTATATTTACTGAAAACGGAAAAATGTATATCAAGTAACAGAAGCTCTTCCCAGCTATCAAAACTGATTGATAAGAATATCGGAAGTTTCTAACTCGTCAAAAATGCTTATTAGCTCAATAAACTTGTATTAGAAAGTGATGAAGATCAGATAACGGTTTCACAATATTAGGTCAGAGAGATGACATATGTACCAGATAGACTGCATCAAAGGCTTTCTGGTAGCTATCGAGAGAATTCTCAATATTGTCATTTCTGCAATAAAGAGCTAAATGAGCAACAATATTACTCCCCTAACTGTAAAGAGAAAAACATAGATATACGCAAATCTGATTGGAGCATATGGGGACATACTCCACAATGGTTGTGCTATATGTACATTAAGATTGGAGCATCAATTCTTCTAAAAGGAGGTATATTTTGAAATGATCCCCGTGTAACTTCTCTGATGATTCACTTCTTTTTTAAAAGAGAAGATAAAAACTGAATCATATACTATTTACTCACAGGAATCCAACAGATATCCGCGTTACATAGTCCAGACCATCAGACATTCCCAGGTCTCCAATGTGATCGCCGAGAAGCAACACATTAGTTCTCTTCTTCACGGATGAAGGATCTTCAATCTGTCCATTGCCACTATCAATTTGGTCATGGACAGGAGCTGCCATGTCGAGTGCATGCTCATTCTTATTCAGAACATGAATAGTTTTCCCTGTAACAAGATCCACCGTTAATTGGTTTGTACGAGAGCCAAATTACAGCAAGCATCTCAGGTACAGCTACCGTTCATACTAACATAGGAAATTTAAAAAGTAAAATAACATCACTCTTTTCTACTAAATTTCACAAATACAAGTAGGATGAGCATATAAGAACGGAATTTACCTTTAAAGGCCACTAGCTGACCATTCTGGTCAAATATCATCCTGTTGGATACAATCCTGACATTTTTGAAGGATCTATGAAGTTTTTGCCTAAACACCTGGTATTGCCACAAGAGGAGGCACCAGATTTAAGCAGCCAATTAATACATAGTAATATATTTGTCATTAACACAACAAGGTCCAAAAGGTAACCTCCTCTATTATATCTGCCAGACCAGCGGAAAATACAAGAACAGGAACATCTTTTTCCTGCATATTATAGAGAAAAAAGCAATAAGGCATCTTTCTTAATAAGAACTAGAGTTCACTGAATTCATTTTCTTTATTGGCAAGTTACACCTCAAAGTCTAACTCAGGAATAAACAACAGAAAGATAGCTCAATTTGACTAGTTACAACTCATAAGTTATCTAATGACAAAGCTGCAATCTTGATGAATAGACATGTCCTTAATTCATTAGTCAGAAATTACTAGATTGAAAGTGCATTTAATGAGAACAATTCCAACTCAATTACTGCAACATAATAAGCTCATAGCATTTTTCCACAAAAGCAACAAGACTGTAGATATATTTCCATAATTCAAATGCAATACCTAAGATGAACAAACCAGCACTTGTCGACCACGATTTTCAATATGCATGAGACTGAACCAGAAAAACAAAAAAAGAAGTACTTGAGAAAAAAGTGAACCTCCAAGAACTCAAAAAGTTCAACCACACCGTCTCTAAATGCAATATTAGCATTAGCCACAGATGTCTTAATCGCATCATATGTAAGGCCTCCCTCGATGAGAAGTCCATGAGTTTTGCCCCACCTATAAAAAGCAGCATTGCTTCAAAAGAATGCTCTCTGGAGTCCATCATACGAAAACAGTAGAGAACCATACCACTCTTCCATGAGGACCGCTTTCTTATCAAGCGGGATCGAGGGGTCAAATTCCAATGGATGATAATATTCGTATAGCTTCTGCCTTCTCTCATCAAATTCAGGATTCCCCTGCTGCAACAGACCATGACTACCTAGCGCATTAGAAAAAAGCTCTTAGTGAAAGGCAAATTGTCATCAATGTCTTCATTTTCAGCTTAGAATCGATATTCCCCAGTACGTAATTTTTTTTTTAAATTAAAGATAGTGCTTGAAGCAACTCACTTAGCCCTCTACGCCCGTCTATCCAATACCTGGTTAAGGTGGCATCAAAATCCGCAATTACCTACAAATTCAAAGATCAACACTTTCACATCACACTGTAAAATCCGTAGTATATTTTCAAAATATCAAATTTGTAAACCTCTAAACATACATCATCGAAGGTATTAATCAGAAAGCCTAAGAAGAACCTTCAAAAGAGGAGGAAGAGAGTAGAATTACCTGGAGTTTGTGGGTGCCCGCATTTCGAATTGAGGAAATCTTGGCCTGAAGGGATAGAGGGCCTCCGACGACCACCTCAGAAGCGGCGGAGGAGGCGGCCATCTGGCCACACGATTTCCTTGTGTTCTGATCACTGCGCCACGCTCTAGAACTGGAATCATGCACGTATAACATCACATTATAGTGTGTGGATTTCGATGAGAGAAAGTTGAGAGCGAGAGACTGACCTGGAGTAGCTGAAGCGGTGAACGGTCCTCCTGAAAATGGTGTCGACGGTGCTGTGGAGGAGTGCGTAGAGCAGGAATAAGCACCCATCACATATTCTCTATTCCATGGAGTTTTCGAGCAAATGTGAGCTTTCTATTTAGGCCCACGCTGAAATGCATTAGGCCTGACGATCCAAAATACTATGCTTTTGGCCCATTCAAGTAAGTTAAAAAAAGAGAGTAGGGATATATACTAATATAACCCTACCTACTTGACATAAGTGTCAATATAACGCTCAGATAATTTTTAGTGCAGATATAACCCTACCTAA
>JAULKJ010000006.1:4251001-4275626 GCA_032355405.1 Rubia balearica
CGCGACCCTTTTTGACCCGACCCATTTTTTCCCCATCATAAAATAGGTCATACCCATATTTTTTAATTATCCATTTTACCTATCCGTATTTGATCCGTCCGCCCATTTGCCAACCCTAAGGTGGAGTATTGTAATGCTCCATCTTTGCTCTTTGCGATGAAATGAAAAGGAAGTTTCGATTTACACCACCTATACATCTACTATTAAACTTTTCACCTTTTCCCATTTCAATGTTCTTTTCACTAACATTCCACTAAAATATGTAAATGGTGAGTTTTTTTCATAAAAAAAAAAAAATACACAGTAGAATATAGCTTGGAGTATAGTGTATATTGAATGTGTTTGGTAGAGTTGTATTTATAAACAAAATTGACTTATTTTAAATGTAAAGGAAGATAAGCTTCTGCTTTTCTCTCAATAATAATTTATGCTTATAAAATAAATTATTTTTAGCACATTATCAAACAATTAAAATATTTATCTTATAAACAAATGGTGGAGTTGTACTTATAAACTAAATTGATTTATTTTTAGAAGTTAGTCGAGACCAACTTCTATATTTACTCTAAAAAATACTTTATGCTTTTAAGTAAAGTATTTAGAAATCCTACCAAATACACTCTATAAGTATAGTTTAATATGCGCTAATCATATGTCGTGCTTAATTGATGACATAATTAAGAATGAAAATGAGAAAAAAAAACGTAAACAATACTCATGAGGATCAAAATAGGATTTACTCTTTAAATGAACCATTAATAAAAAAAATTTAAGCTGTGGCTCAAATTTAAAGTGACCTAGATTACTTTCCGCTCGTCGTTTTCACGAATTCAATATCAGACTACTTTATCTAAGTGGAAAAATATTCATAGAAGACCTTGAAAATTCCACTATCATCAACCCGTCCACGCAAGTATTACATAAAAGGTAATGCAGCCGTTCAAACTTTCCAACAGCCCTCGGTTTCCTACCAATCCACTTTAGATTTGATTGTCCGCCATATCAAATGTTTAGGAGAAGAATAATTAATTTTCATGAGGATGGTAATTATTTAAATGAATATTTCAAAATAAATCATAAATCTTTTTGGGTTTGTCAAAGCAGAGCTTACATTGAAAGGGTTTAGGATAAATATGGGTGTTTAGTTGGATAAATATGGGAGAATGAATGAATATATATGGAAAATTTATAAATAAAAAATATTTTTGAGATGGATTAAAAAGAAGAGTCTGTCTCTTGAAAGACCGAGATTTAAACTACAAATTAGAAGAAATCAAGATAAAAATTTTCATGTTGCGTTGATCGGGTCTTAAACTTATAGCTATTGCACGTTGCATAATAAAATTTTAATATTGCAACCAAAACTTTTTACCTTTCTATATTAATTCAAATTTAACCCCGCATTTTCATATGTTTATGAAAATACAGTTTTTCCCAAAACTTTGCCTAAAAGGAAAAGTATGAATTTTATTGTCAAGATCATGAACTCTAGATGTCTCATATTTTTAGCCTACCGTTTTTAAAAAAAAATCAATCATTCCAAAATATTGGAAAAACGTCCAACGGCGATTATAATGAGTGAAATTGACATCCAACCTAACTAGTCTCTAACAATAACCAATCCATTGCAAGGATATTCAAATTACATATCAACCGGAATGATCGTCTGTACTATTACAAATCAGACATCCAATAAAAAACTGTAACATCGCCCTCAGGGATATTAACTTGCTTCTGCAAAAATCATGACTGCTTGGCGAAGAGGAGCGAATCAGCATCAATATCACTACGCCAAACAGGGATCTACAACAGTTGTAGCACCACTTGATCTTGATCCAAAACACAATCAATATTATCCAAACTAAACACCTTGAAAAACATATATCGAGAATGGAACATCTATTAGAGAAACACAAACGAAATCACGAACACACGATTTGTAAAACCATATCGGACAAAATACATCGACGTGAACAATTAGATTAAATGATCATCATAGACACATCAATCTAATCTATCAAGTCGAAGAACAATGCTAATGTATGAAAACAAATCCATACTTATTCAATAACATAAATATTAAAAGTATATCAATTGAAAAAACTACTATTTCCCATCTCCCCATGATCATGATGAAATGGGGAAAAGAAGATAGGAAAAAATTCAGAAGAAGAACGGGGTCAGCGACGCTGTAGAGTTTTATTTTTAGAGTACTGATAGTATGTGATATACAGCTTAGAATCTGAGACAATATTGTCTCATTTGCAGTAGGAATGATAATTAAATAAATATAAATTAATTCTTATTTTATATTATATAAATATAAATTAATTCTTATTTTAATTATTACAAATATTAGTACATCTAAATATTTATTTATTTGAAATAATAATAATTTTTTTATATTTATATAATTTGAGTCAATTTGGATCATTTTTTACACAACCCCATTCTATCCAACCCGATTCAAAATTATGGAAATTTTACTCCGACCAATCCCGATCAATTTGACTGAATTTTTTGGGTCAATTTGGATCGGATCAGTTCACCTGACCTTACCCATTGACCAACATGAACACCCCTAAAGTAGGTACTAATTCAAATTTAAATATTGCGCGTAGATTAAAATATTTATTTAGATATATTATTTGTCAATTGATATTCTTTGGCATATGAGAAAACAGTATTTTTAAAAAACCCAACCTTTCTCTTCAATTGAGAAGATGGGGAAAATTGAAGAGAAAGGTAGTTTTTTTAGAGAAAGGAGAAAGAAAGAGACTGTGGAAGTTTTTATTTATCTTTATTCTATCGAAGGTGTTCTCATTCTCATTAAAATGGTAAGATTGTTACATTTTGTGCTAAGATTAAGCACTATAACTAATCTTATAAACACTTCCTAGAACACATTCTATGGCTCACACTATGTGAGGTGAGCCTCACACAAAGGAACGTTCTTCTGCCATACTGGCGATCTGCTACTCGATGCAAGCCTCCAATCTACATCTTCACCTAGTTTCAACAACTCTATGATTTTAAAGAGGTTGTGACTGAATTTCTCCATTCAGCTGTGGAAAGGCCCTGTTGGGGGGGGGAGTTTCGAGGGCAGGTCCGTTTTGATTTGAAGCAGACCGATACTGTGTGCCTCCATGTTTATTCATTGTTATCCTCATTGGGCTGCTACAACTCCGTAGTTCCAGTATTGGGAACCTTTTTGGAGGTTGTAGTTGGATTTCTCCAATCAGAGGCAAGAAGGAACCCAAATCTCGCCGGAGTCGCAAGAGTAACAACAACACACCTAGAAAAAAATCAAACAACTAAAATAAAATTAACGTAAAACTCTGCTTTCGTACAGGGAAGACATGCTACAACACAAATCTTTTATAGTCAGGGGTATGTATCGCCTAAGGAGCATTGCTCTCCACTCGCCCAGCTGTAGTACTACTAACCAGTGAGACCTCTGTTGTGCGCCAGAAACTCTTTTCAATGAATACATAATACTACAAAAAGAACCATTTTCCTATTTGTTAGTGAACCAGACCAAATAACCGCCATGGGATGACCTATTTTGATTGTTTCCCACAACCCATCACCACTATACCGCCATTGATCGCCAAATTTTTTGTTAACTTTGCCGAAAATATCGTTGACTGTGTCGAAAACTCTTTTGACCGTACCAGTCAAAGGAATTTTGCCTTGCTGAAGCTCCATTATACTTGCCGGAACTCATCTGGACTCGCCGCTGCGAGCTTCGTCTCTATTGCGCGCCCATTGCGAGCTTTGTCGCATGCGCACCCATCAATGTGACGCGTGAATCCACCATCTTCTCCACCATCTACACCTCCAGACACGACACTAAATCCATCCTCCGGCTACCGGACACCACCAAACACGGTGGAAGCAACTCCATCACCCGGTTCCCGGACACCATCGTTGGAAGTCGAGAGCTCCCCACCAGATCGAGAAGGCTCAAGATTTCACTTCTCCTTTGAAAAGTTACCATTTTTGTCACCTAGGGTTTCTCCCGAGGGCGGATGTGGAGGGCTTCCGTTGGTCGCAACATAATCTTTCGTCAAAGGCGGATCGACGACGGTGACAAGGGGAGAGGCAGCGGAAAGGGAAGAAAAATCTGGACAGTAGGTGGGTTGAAAACATGGACATTTTAGTCTTTTCAAGTGATTAAAATTTTGAGAAGGAATTTTTCACTCTAAAGGTTTCCCTGAAACAGAGGGAGTAGTATTCGAATTGAAGTAGTATTCGAATTGAACAATTCTAATAACGTACCCCAATTCTACTTATATGCAAAATATAGTAATGATACCCCAGTCACATTATTATATATTGTATAGATGTAGAATATTGGATGTACATACAATATTTATGTAATAATCACAATTAAATTATGACAATACATAATCATATATAACATAATACACCTCTCTAAAATACACAAATATCTTTGGGAAATACAATTCTAAATACTAAGAAGTTGATTGTAATATAAATAATTAACAATTATCACTTTATTTATTTATTGGGAATATTGTATGAAGTGTACCCTAGTGTACTGTATACGAATTGTCAAAAGATTATGCAAATAATGTACTATTATATCTTTATAAGAACAATTCGCATATCCCATCTTGGGATATAACGAGTATAGTATATCAAATAAATTATACCCCTCCGTCTCACCAGTTTTGGCCTATTTTTTTATCAACTTTCTCACATTATGTTTGACCATAAATTTCAATTAGTATATAGACTCTAATATTATCATGTGAGATATTGTTAGACTCCCATGTTTACGTAGTTTCTAAATATTAAATTTTAACCGTAATTAAAGTTATTGATGGTCAAACATGGCTTGAGAAAGTTGAACAAAAAGGGTGTCATTTATTATGGGACGGACAGAGTACTAAACAGTTGCAACATATAAGCAAACAGATGGAATTCCTAATTCAAAACGAACAATAAAAAACAAATGAAAATGAAAGTCGTACATAGTATAACTAACAAGTATATATTGGATACTAACAGATACAACATATAAGTAAATAGATGTAGCTCGTAGTTCAAAATGAATAATCAGCAACAAATAAAAATAAAAAATCATTCACTATACAACTAACAAGTACAATATATAAGTAAACAAATGCAGCTTGTAATTCAAATTGAACAATCAACAAACGAATGAAAATAAAAGGTCATTTACGGTACAACTAACATGTACACGCTGGATAATAACAACTGCAACATATAAGTAAACGAATACAGCTCGTAATTCAAGACGAACAATCAACAAAAAAGAAATATAAAAGGTCATTCACAGTAGAACTAATAGGTACATGCTAGATACTAACACCTGCGATATATAAGTAAATGGATGCACCTCTTAATTCAAAACAAACAATAACAAGTTTTTTGTAACAATGAGAGGACAATTCATAACTAGATCACAACAAAACTCACAAAGAAACTCAAAACATAGAAAACCGATGTCTATCCAACGCTCAACAAAACAAAGAATATACCAATGGCGACGCCAAAGAAGAACTGTAGAAATGAGCGAACAGAGAATTGCGGAGAAGAGGCGGAGAAACGAGAGGCCACAGAGAAACGAAGAAGAGGCGGAGAAGGGGCTAAGAAATTTTTGGAGAGAGAAGAGAGAGATACCCGGAGGTAGAAGATGATGGTGCTGGGGAGGAGGAGGAATGAGGTGACGCCGGGGAGAAGGAGGAGAAAGGAGGTGGCATCGAGGAGAAGAGGGAGTTGGCGCCGAGGAGGAGGAGTTGGCGTAGATGTTGATGGTTCCAGATTGTATCTAAGTTTTTAGATCTAAACTAATAGGCTTAGGCCATGAATTTTTTATATATTTTTATTAATTACAAGCAAGTCCCTGTCCTGCTTATAAACTTATGGGCAAGTCACATTTCTTGAGACTTTCTCGTTGAGAAAAGTGAATCCAACCTATTTGGACCCATTAGAAGTTTAGACTCAAATTAGTGTATAGATCCATTGCAAGTATAATCAGTTCATTTAAAGTTTTTCTAGTAATATATAACATATAATTTATATGTTTAAAATAAGAGTGATGATAGAGAGAGTGAAAATTCATAGTGAAACTCATAGTGAATGGTGTGGAATCTAGAAAAAGACTAACAACATTCACAATGATAGTGGACTTAAGGAACACTTCTTAAATGTCACATTATTTGAGAAGAACTATTTGAATAGTTTTTTATTATTATTAAGGAGCACTTATTAAGTCTCAGAGGCAAAAGAATGATTGTAATAATAATCGGACAGTTTTGTATAAGACCGTCTCATAGCGAGACTAAAGATTAATATAAAATATAATGAAGTTTAATTGAAGATGAGGTTCCATATATAATTCAAATAAGTTTGGGAGAGGAAAGAGAAATATGGGTGCAAATACTATTTTTTGGGGTTGGCATAAATAATTAGGGAATTAATGATTTTGGGACATAAGAATCTTGCGTGTCAAAAATCCAGATTGGATAAATTTGCGGATCAATTTTTTCATCATTTCCACAGAATGCTCATGTTTTTACTATTCCCTCTGTCCCAGCTAGATTTGCACTACAATTATTATCACGTTGTTCAAGAAACATGTTTGACCGTTAATATCTTTACCTACATATAATAACGGTAAATAAAAAGTTGATATTCAGAAACTACTTGTTACGACGAATTGAACCATATCATGTGCAATAATAGTATTTTTCATATATCTATTCAAATATGCAATCAAATTTTGATAGAGAATAGTGTAAAAAAAGTAGAAGTGCAAATAGAGTTGGGACAGAGGGAGTACCAAATTTGATGTTTCATTTCCAGTACTTGATATTTCAACCAAACCATGCTTTGTTTTATCAGTATCCTCTTTTGCATTAACATCATGTGTTTTACAGTTAAATTTTAATTTGATACTGTAAATCTCGTGTTTGTATGTTAAAATTTTGACACTATATATGTTGACACTAGTTAGTGATTTTTATTATCTTAAATATTAATTCATAATTTATACTTTCATTTTTATGATTTGTTAGTTTTCCAGCGTGTCCTTTTAAAAATCGACATTAATGTTCTTTTTTCCCCGAACATTGTATTTTTATTTAGTGTATCGTTGATGTTTCAATCGCTTGAAATGGTTTTTCTAAATTTTTTAGTACTAATGCTTTATTTATTTTGATTTTAATGTTACATTTTATTGCACACTTTGATATTTTAAAATTCATGTGATTTTATTTGATGTTTTAATATAATAATTTGATTTTTGTTCCAATATATCTAGATGATCAATTATTATTATATGATATTCTTTTTTACTACTAAATTTTTATTTAATGTGCCCTTGATGTTTCAATAGTGTGAAATAATTTTTTTATATTTTTAGTACTGACATTTTATTTCATCCGATATCATTGTTACATTTTGTTGCGCACTTTGACATTTTAAAATTCACGTGTGTTTTAATTTAACAGTTGATCTAGTATAATCAATTTTTTTTAAATGCTCTCTTCTCTCTCCTCCCTATCCTAACAACACTATTCATCTTCTTCCTCGTTTCGCCCATAACGGCTAACTGCTATGACAAATCTCAATCATTAATCTATCGTCCTCTACCCATGGCGGCTCCACCTTCTGGTGTGAGTCCGCCCACTTTTTTCTCAAACTTTGATGGCCAATTTCCCCCAAATGCTTCCTCAATCCAGCTCCAAACCTAACCCCAATCTTCACTCGCTTCTCCAATACAGAGGTGAAGCTGCCGGCCTCTATCCTCAAGCAATGATAGAGGAAATTGCTCAACCTTTCAATCACGAACTAATTGGAAAATACTCAAAAGGGAGACCTTTTCTGGAGTCATTCGCAAACACATGAGCTCAATCGGTTTCGAAGTAGAATTCCAGGTTACAAGGATGAACTCCAGACATGTTTGATTCACATTCAATTTCCCTGAAGATAAACAAATATGTTGGAGCAAACCGGTATGGAATAATGGTCAGTTCTCTATTGACTTTGATCTAGATGAAGAACCACCTTTTGTTTCTGTTTGGTTAAACATTGAATATCCCCTACCCACTATTTCCATGTCGAAGCTTTAATAAGAATATTTAGTTCTATAGGGAATTTCGTCGAAGCTTTAATAAGAATATTTAGTTCTATAGGGAATTTCATCCAAGCTGATGCCCAAACAAAAAACCTGACCATGCTTTCAACCATTAGGATTTGTGTTGAGGTTTATTTGAGAAAAAAACTACATGAGAGAATCAGGTTGGACTCAATTGCAAAAAACAAGTGGTACAACATTTGTTATGAGTTCAAACCTCAATACTGCTTCTCATGTCGCAAGCTTAGCCTTAGTGTCACTCAGTGTAAGAGGCCTAAACCTCGGAACCTTTCCCAGATTAATAACGCCCCTACTGTCAAAGACACCAAAGATCAACAACAGGATTCACCCATTCAAGTCTCTAAGCCTCAATATCCCACGATGCACCCTTAGTCTCCCATTAATATATCACCCCCTAACCATACTGAATCTCCAAACTCAAAGAATGCTCCCTCAAAAAAAGCTTCTACCCAGAAAAATCAAGGGCAAAGAAAAAAGCCAAACAACAATTGGCACAAAAATAAAAAGAACAACAGGCAAGATCATCTAGCCTCTCTATTATGGAAAAAATTAACCCGAGCCCATGTGGAAGCTTCAAAGATGCAGAGACTTCCCCTTCTTCTTTGACAAATAATTCTACTCCTCAATATCATATCATTGCTGAGGAAGCTAGTCTGATTGCAAATATACAAGAGTCTCCTAATCCCTATCTCTTTTAT
Organism: Rubia balearica; assembly: GCA_032355405.1. Classification (NCBI taxonomy): domain Eukaryota; kingdom Viridiplantae; phylum Streptophyta; class Magnoliopsida; order Gentianales; family Rubiaceae; genus Rubia; species Rubia balearica. The sequence goes on from JAULKJ010000006.1 coordinate 4,259,852, forward strand.
AATGATAATAATGTTTCTGTTAAGGATGAATTATTATTTGCTCTCCTAACTAAGCTAGCTATTGTTCCTTATGAAGAGCCAATAATGACTAATAACCCGTTCTCCATCCTACAGGATTTAAAGGAGGATTCTTGTTATTTATCCCAAGATTATAACTTCAGCAAGGAAAACTCCCCAACTCCGGACTACTTAGCATCAATGGATGCAGTAATATACTCCTCATCATCAGAAAAGGCTCCTCTGATACGCTAGGCTCTCCAGTTCTCTCTCCTAATGATAACTTGCCTATCTCTAGCTTAGATACTAACCCCAAAAGTAAAAAAAATTAAAGAACTACTTCTCTGGTCTTAATTTGATGTTAAGATCGTCCAATAAGAATAAATCTTTTAAGTTTTAATGATAGAACACATAACTACTGCTAATTTTCTAATTTGGAATAGCCGAGGATTTAATAAATCAATAAAAAGATTAAAATCTCTGGTTCTAAGACATGAAATCACTCTTCTCTGCCTAATTCAACCAATGCATTAGGATAAGTACACCATAGCTTTAAAAATTAGATTAAGTTTTAGACAACACTTCATAGCAGACAATAGGAATATATGATTTTTATGGAACAATTCTATATCTGTAGAATTCTGGTCCCAGCATTCGTAATTCCTAGCCATGGAAATTACAGACGGTACCTCTATAACCCCTTGGCTAAGAATATTCATTTATGCTAGAACAACCAGAGATCTCAGAAAAGAGTTATGGTCCGGTCTGAAGGATTTAAATGATCTAATCCCCTCTACCCCTATCATGATTATAGGTGACTTCAACACTATAACTTCAGTGGCTGAATATAAAAGTAGTAACACTACGAACAGAAGGAGTATTAGAGATTTCAATGAATTTATTGATAATCTTAAACCACTGCATATCAACACTATAGGTTTTGATTTCTCATGGAAAAATAATCGGACTGTAGAGAGGGTATATAAAAGTTTGGACAGGGGACTAAGTAACCAGGAATGGTTAGCTAAGTTACCAAATTCATCCATTTAGGTTTTAAACAGAGTCCTATAAGATCATTGTCCTCTATTACTTAACATCCAAACTCCAGAAATTAGAAAGCCAAAACCCTTTAGGTTTCAACTTATGTGGATGAACAGAGAACAAGAATTAACTAACATAATTAACATTGATTGGACCAAACCATGCCCCCTCAAAGGAATCGAAAGATTCAGTTTTAAACTAAAAATATTAAAAAAACACTTAAACCATGGAACAAAGATTCTTTTGGTGACATTCACCAAAATATTTCCATAGCTAAAAAGTTAGTGGCTGAATCAGAATAAAAAATCTTAAATGATGAATATGATCTGAATCTAATCAACCTTAATCAATCTAAATCTTCTCTAAGAGCCCTAAAGGAAGAATCTATGTTCTGGCACCAAAAATCCAAACAAAATTGGATTAAATTTGGTGACAGCAATACCAAATTCTTTCACATGTCCACTAAAGAGAGAAAAAAACCTTAATAAAAAAAATTCAAAAGCAAGATAGTAGCTCATATCAGTAACCAAAAAGATATTGAAGAGAAAGATGTATCCTTCTTTCAGAAACTTCTTTCTCAATATGAACTAAAGCAATATGCTACTTATTGGTCTAACTTCCTCCAGGTGATACCTTCCCAGATTAAAAAATAGCAAAACTCTGAATTAATCAGACAAGCTGATATGGAGGAAATAAAAACCACTGTGTTTGGCTCAAACCTAGACAGTGCTCCAGGCCCAGATGGTTTCCTAGCTAAATTTTATACTTTTTCTTGGGAAATCATTAAAAATGACCTTTTGGAAACAGTAAATCTATTTCTAAAAGGTCACCCTATTAACCAGTCAATCTCAGCCACTTGGATAACCTTAATTCCCAGAAAATCAACCCCTAAATTCTTTGTTGACTAAAAACCTATATGTCCGTCAAATTTCATCAATAAAATTATATCATAAATTATTTATGAACAGACACAACCCTTTTATGGACTCCCCGATCTCAATAGAACAACCAACATTTTAAAAAAATTGGGATATCTATGATAATGTCATTCAAATGCAGCAGATGTATAGGCTTTTAAACAAAAAAAATACAGAAACCAAAATCTTATTCTAAAGCTGGACATGCACAAAACTTTTAACATGGTTTCATGGGGGGTTTTGAATTCCATATTGCTCAGATTTAGCTTCTCAAGGAAATTTGTTAAATTAATCTTAACAAATATCTCTTTAGCAACTTTTTCAGTACTTTTCAATGGATCTCTTTGTGGATTTTTCAAAGCCTCAAGAGGAATAAAACAAGGAGACCCATCATCCCTTTTCCCATACAATGTGCTCATTGAGACCTTTTCGAGAGCTCTAAAGCTTTATTTCCAAGCAGGCAAGGTCGAATACTCTCATTGTGCCAGTCAATCTGTTCACAACACTCACTTGATGTATACCAATGACACGTTCATATTCCTAAGGGCTGGTAAAAAGAATCTAAAAGGAATAAAAAAGTTCCTCAAGGAAAAATGATTAATTTCAGTAAAAGTGAATATTTTTTGCTTAATAATGCCTCAGACTCCTGCCATAGGTCAGTAAAATCTCTCTTAGGTATGAAAAAAGGACAAGAAGTCTTTACATACTCAGGGGTTCCCACCTATAGAGGTAGAAGCAACTTATCAAACTACAACCATGTAATTGAAGCCATAGCTAGTAAACTAAGGAATTGGAAAAATATATGGCTCTCACAAGCAGGTAAATTGGTTTTAATTAAATCCCGTTTGATGTTCATTCCTCTACACATATTTGCAACAACAAACCCCCCAAAAGCATTGATTAAGCTTTTGGAAAAGAAAGCAGCTATATGCTTTTGGGGAGAATAAGAACATGTTAATAAAAGAGTGTGGAAATCATGGTCCAAATCATGTTTTCCACAATCAGAAAATGTTTCGGTTCAAGAAACCTTAACACTTTCATTTCGGCATTTTCCTGTAAATTATGGTGAAAAATGCAGATAAATGATAAAGTTTGGACTAAATTTATGTAGTCTTTACCACCTTCAACCCTTCAATTCCCATTGTGGTCAAGGATATGCAAAGTGACTAAGTTTTGTAATGCCAACTCAAGAATCATACCAGGAAGGGGGCACATACAGTTTCTAGAATGGAAATTGGTTGGGAACAGTAGCCCTCTGCTATGTTTGGTCAAATCTAGACCTCTAATTCCCAACTTATACCTAAGAGATTTTGTTGCTAACGAACATAACTATTTTCCACTCCTGGAGCCAATTTTGGCTACCAATATTTTTTTCTAAATTGCAGGAATTTCAGTTGGATTCAAGCCATGAGGATAGGTTAGTGTTGACTCCATCTTCTAACGGATATTTTTCCAACAAATAGGCCTATGAAGCTCTCAGGGACAAGAAAAAACCAAGAAGATCTCTCAAATTAATCTGGAACTCTAAGACACCAGGTATTCTTTCAATCTTTATGTGGAAAGTAATGAACAATCACCTGTCTTTTGATAACATTTTGACATCAATTGGTATTAACTTTCCATCCAAATGCACATTCTTTCAAGCTGACTCACTTGACCATTTTTTAACGCGTGTTCGTTTGATATTTTGGTTTGGTCTAAGATCCATATCTGCATGCATATTGTTGACTCTAATTCTCCATCTGTATGTGATAGAATATGCTCTTACCTGAATTTAAACAATCCATTTAAATCACATGTGTTAGTAGTTAATATTTTGTCCTTAGTCACATTTTGGCAACTCTGGAAGGCAAAATATAATCTCATAATAAGCCCTAGAATACAGATTTTGTAGTTCACTACATAAAAGAGATGTGTTTCAATATTTTCACTAAAAATCCCATTACCCAGTGTTCTGAATTTGAAAAATATTGGATTGAGATTGGACTAATGCCTTTCTTGGGGGAAAAATAGCAAAACCAACTACTACTTGTTGCTAGTCCCCTCACCCCCCAACCAAACTTTCTGGGCTAAAATGCAACGTAGATGTTTTATATATTTCACCAAGTAAACATGGAATCATATTTAGAGACCCAAGAGGTAATGCCATTAAAGTGTTCCATCTATCCTCTTTTGCCGGATCTCTCTTAGAAGCTGAGCTTACTAGCATTCATCTAGCCCTCGAAATAACAAAGTTACTCAACTGGAAAAATGTAGAATTTGAATCAGATTGCCTTATGGCAGTTCGGATGATTTAGAATCCTCTAAAAGCTTCTATTCATATATACTCTAAATCTGAAAAGTTACATGAGCTCTTGGGTATCTCTAGAACTAATTTCATTCACAAAGAAGGAAATAAGCGTACGGATGACATTACTAAATTTGGTCACCCAATGGACCCTCTTACATTAGGTTTCATTCATAACTCGAGTTCTTGATAAAATGGGTATGTATTTAGTCATATTTCAAGGGTTTCACCACCCTAACTATGATCTCTTTCTCTGCTGTTTGTTACAAGTTGTAGCTCTTATCTTAAGGCTAAGTCTTATTGCTTATTCTGTACACTCTGATCTCTTACCTGATCTTTGGACTGTCTCTATTTCATGACTAATGCTTTGATCTCATGATCTGATTGCGTATTCTATAGGTTCTTTCTCTCTAGTTCATGACTAATTGCTTATTTTGCCTTTTATGTATGCTATGACATCATGCTTAAGTCTACTTTCTTGAAATTCTCTCAGGGATCCCTTCTGACTTTAAAGACTGTAAGATTTTCACTTTTTAAAGTGATTCTTTGCATAATACATGGTACTGCTGTTTTATTTTATTTTTTTGGCAGCTCAACTTTATGGACTCTCAACTGCGGATGGAGATGCAGGTCGTTTCTAAGAAGGAGTTCAAATCTTTTAAAGGTGTCGATGAAAAGGAAGGACAAGAAGTAGCAACAAACTGAGCAGGAAAGCAGATTCACAACAGTGGATCTTTTCTCCTTTCTCTGCTCAAATGCTTCTTCCAACTCCAACCCCCTCATAGTTTATTACCTATATTTTGAAGGCTAACCGTTTAGCCTTAAAATTACTTGTCTGGATACCTACAAATTGACACAGGGGGTGGAGTTTCGTCGGAATGGAATCACAAGGAAGGGTGGATACTCGTGTATTTAGATGATGAATATCTACTTAGGTCTTTTTGCGGGAACTAAAGTTCCCTCGCTGCTCATCATTTATGATCACCTTTAATCACAACTACTCCCCCCGTCCCTCTAATTGTGTCTTACTTACTCTTTTTACACTATTCATTCATGATTTGATAATTTTAATATCTTAAATTATGTATAACAATAAATAATAAAATTTATATATTCTAAAAATATGTGTGAAGATGAATGTAGTAATATATCACAGAATAATTTTCATATTTATATATTTATAATTTTTTACAATTTAAACAACATCAACTTTATTGTTGAATAGTGACATAAGACACAATAAAAGGGACGGAGGGAGTAAGCGCCTTTTGATTTATTATATTGGCATGGGAAACCACATATTACACCCAGTAATTATTTAAAAAATGTGTGTTTTAATTTGTTGTTTTCTATTAAAACTTGATGTGTTTTTCAGTGTTTTTATTACATGTTCAACTATTGTTTAAATGTTGGTTTTAGGATTCTATTTGATGTTTTACTAATTTTAATTTTAATGTTTCATTGTTTTAGTTGACATGTATGTTTTTAGTGTTTTATTTGATGTTAAACTATTTCATTTTTTATCTAATCTTTTAGCATTTTTATTTGATGTTTAACTATTAAAATTTTAATTATATTTCAATTTTTTCTTTGTTTTTTAAAAAGAATTTATTTAATGTTTAAATAGTTTAATTTTATGTTAAATTTTAGGGTAAACTGCATTTATACCTCCGGTTCCTTGTTTAGTGCACATATACTCCCCAATTTTTTGAAAGTGCACACATATCCCCCATATTTTTTTTTGAAAGAACACATATATCCCCCATATTTTTTGAGGGAGCTCATGGATCCAAACTTGGAGAGCTAACCTCTTTGTATAATCTTTCCCCCACTTCCGGAAAACATCGCATATGAGTTTAAGTCCGGGTTAAGACATCGTCTTTCGGAGTTCCATGGGATGAATGGAAACGATGTCAAAATATATTTGTTCGAATTCCACCATGTGTGCACAAACATGAAGCCACATGGGGTGTCAGAGGATGATTTCAATCTAAGGGCATTCCCCTTCTCCTTAAAGGATGAGGCCGAAGACTAGTTGTACTACCCCCCTGGAAATATAACCTCATGGATGAATATGAAGCAATTTTTTTGTAGAAGTTCTTTCCGGCTTCTAAGTCGACGGGTCTATATATATAGAACTTAGCAACATCTCTCAAAGACCGGATGAGATATTGTAGGAGTATTGGGAGAGATTCAAAATGTTCCTTGCAAATTGCCATTACCACCCATACAAGGAAGGAGACCTCGTATACTACTTCTTCGACAGGTTATCCGACGATGATATGAGAATGGTAAATGCTGCATGTAATGGGTCAATTGCCAACAAGATCCCGAATGACACAACGATGTTGTTTGAAGATATGACCAATAATGCTAGATAATTTGGTGCAAGATCAATGACAGGGGTGCAAGATGCTTCTCATTCTACCTCTCCCAAGCTTAAAGAGCAAGTACAAGATTTAGCCTTCGTGATGAAGGAGATAATGAAGGGAAGGATGCAACATGTTAAAGCTTGTGAGATTTGCTCCTCAGATCACCCTACCAATGCATGTCCTCAACTTCAAGGGGATGACCATGAGGAATTACAATGGGCTACCAAGAAGGAAAAGACCAAGGGTTCAAGGACACTAGGGGTACAATGGTGGAAAAGGGTACCAAGGTGGCCAAGGCTTTCAAATGGGACACGACAATGAAAAGAAGAATGATTATTAGTACAAGACATACAATCCGGGTTGGAGAGACTATCCCAAATTCCGGTGGAGAGATGACTCAACCAGGAAACCAAGTCATCAAAGTGGCTTTCATGGTGGAAAACCTAATCATTAAGGAAATCAAGGATAAAATCGAGTACCACAACAAAACCGCCTAAGGGATGAAGACTTATCGAACCCTGGGGAGGGAAGATCAAAATCAGAACGTGAGAAACTTATGCAAGCAATATCGAATGTAGCCAAGTATAGTGAAAACTTGGTTAAAGATTTGGAGGCTCGCACTTCGTCAAGCATAAAAAACTTGGAAACCCAAGTGAGCCAAATTGCTTCCTCCGTAAGCCGATTGGAGACCGAGGATTCTGTTAAACTCCCATCTTAACCGAAATTGAACCCAAGGCCCAATACTCACTACAACAAAATGACTCTATCCCAAAACATATTTTATCACATTTTTTTTACTAATATTGTTATAGATTACTATTATGACACCAGGTAAGATAGCAAGATATTATCAATAAAATTTGCGTTAGTATAGTTATGTATATGAAGACTTTAAATGTAGTGTTGTGATGTCATTCTCCCTCAACATTACATAATTTATGTCCAAATCAATGTAGGGATAGGTGAGTTATTAATTCATTAATAAATGTAAAATAAAACATATTATAGTCCTAAAGTTTATATTAAAAAAATAATAATGACATTGATGTAATTATAGTGAATCATAACCAACATTAGTGAGATGATATTCAAAAAACATTCTATTTTAACATTACAATATTTGCAACGCCTAAGCGTGTAGTTTGCGTACAAAATTAATAATTTGCATACAAAATTTGCACGCAAACAACACACTTCGGTGATGTAGTTTACTATATATATATATATATATATATATATTCATACACATCCATGTGTGGGTAATGAATACAAAAGCATAATCATATATTATATTCAATCATTTTTATTTTTTATTTTTAATGAGTAGATATCTACAACTACACTTTATACCTATCCCAACACTCCCGCTAACCACATTTAAAATCAACGTGGGGATAGCTCAAATATTGTTATAATACTTTAATCTAACAATTATTTATATATGTAAAGGCAGTTTTTGTTGTAGTGGTGAAAACATGAACTCAGAAAATAATGATCGCACTAAACAATTAGACATAATGGAAAATTAAAGAAAACTCAATTTGTTAGTAGTTAACTAGTTTATTAACTTATATTAGTTTTATGCACTCTCACACATCTATTTCATTCCTTAATATCTTTGAATGCAAAGTATCATAACTGTCTGTTCCCAGGCACCGACTGAGTAGAGAGGAAGAGTGACATTACTATTATTCTACATGATATTTGCAGTTAACATATCTTGTGAATTACATATCCTGCTGTGAATTATGCATTCATATTTATTACCCACACATGGTGTGTGTGAATATATATTAGTACATCACCTAAGCGTGTGGTTGGCATGCAAATTTTATATGCAAATTATAAATTTTGCACGCAAACTACACGCTTAGGTGATGCAAATATTGTAATGTTACAATAATTCACAAGATATGTTACCCACAAATATCAAGAAAAAGCAGGCTATATATGATAGCATATCTTGTGAATTATATAGCCTGCTTTTCTTCTTCTTTGGGGATGGGGGTTTTCATTCAGCCCCATCATCATATTCAGCTTGTTTTTTTTTTAAAAAATCTTGGCAGCTTACCGTTCAGAGCACAAAAGTCTTAGAGAGGATGATCCCGAAGTAGCGACCAGTTGGCAAACATATTTAGTTATAGAAGTCGCCCTAAGTTAGGAATACATGGGGTGAGCCAGTTCATACCTCTTCTGACTGGTATCCATTCCTTCATGTTTTTCGGCCCATTGATTCTAGAGTCCCTAGGTTTCACCGAACACCAATCATACTAAAGTTCACTGTTTCGAGTTTAGTTGGGACATGCTCAGCCGGGCTATCCACCTCCTTGGTTCACTGGATTGGACGTTGCATTCCACTGTTAGTCCGTCAGTTGTATTCTGCGTGCAGGTAACTTTATTTACTCTATTCAATACTATATTCACATGTAGGTATTATTATAATTGTACTTGAAAATATATTTTTTACTTGTGTAGTTGTGCTTGTGGGGTGTGTATATGTTCGGCCACATCAACACCGACCACCATTTGACACATGAACTATTATATCTTTTGTAAGTTTTACACGAATTGAACAAGGCATTTACAACGATTAACAAACATTTGAAACCCATGAAGTAGTTATCTTTTTTGTAAGTATTACATAAATTGAACTAAGTCTTCAAAATGATTAATTAACAAATATTCTAAACACGTGATCTAATATATTTTTACTAGTTGTAAATTTTGCTGGAAAAGAAAATTTTAACAAAGTTCTTAAAACAATTAACAACATTCCAAACACATGAGCTAATATATCTTTATTAGTTGTAAATTTTGCAAAAAAAAGAAGAAGAAAGTTTTAACTAAGTCCTTAAAATGGTAAACAAACATTCTAAATACAAGAACTAATTTTTAAGTCTTGCAGATACTAAAAGTTTGAACTAAGCAATTAAAACTAATGACTAAAATTCTAAACATTAACTAATATATTTTTTGTTAACTGTAAAGTAAATGTGAAAATATAATTTATTTTAAGACATTAATCTAAGACAATAAAATTTTGAACTATTAGTCTAAAAATATGAATTTAGTTATATATGTCTTTACACAAGTCCTTATATTTAATATTTGTGGAGATTTCTCTTTTCTATTCCTTTGGTATTATAACCTGTATATCTAGAATCTTCTATATAGTTTATTTATTGTTTTTGGAATTGGTGATTTTAGTCTTAACTCTTGGCGCACTACATTCCATCTACCCAAGTTGAGTTTTTCTCTCTTTGCAACTCAACCAAATGCTTTGGAAGAGTTATGCTTATAAACAAAATTGGATTATTTTTGAAGATTTGGGTATTAAGGGATTAAGAGAAGAGAAGAGAAGAATTCTATTGAGTAGAGTACTGTGTTCTTGCAAGTGTACTCATGATATTACATAAAGAGAGTCCTAAAGGCTACTACATGAAAAAGCATAATATCCGTAACCAAATGGCTAATATAATCCTAACATAATGCTAACGCCACTACCTTAAACTCACAATGCTACAACAATAAGTATCGAGAGCTTGTCAGAAAAGAAATGAAACCACGCAGTGGAGTGAGCTTTCGTGAACAGATTTGCAATCTGGAGAAAAGAGGGAACAAAAAGTAGTGAAATAGTTCTGAGCTGCAAATTATAGTGGGTGAAATGACAATCAATCTCAATATGCTTGGTACACTCATGAAAGACTGAATTATGTGCAATGTGAATAGCACTCTGATTATTAAAATGTAATGGTGTAGGACTACGAAGCGTGATTCCAACATAAGCAAGCAACCAATGCAACCAAACAATCTCACAATTAGTCAAATCTATGACACGGTACTCAGATTCTATTGAGGAGCGAGAAATAACTTCATGCTTCTTAATCTTCAAAGAAATGAGTGATTCTCCAAGAAAGATACAAAATCCAGTGGTGGACTTACGATCCTAAGGATCACCAGCCTCATCAACATTGTAATATGCACGCAACTGTAAAGACGATGATGAACGAAATAGTAGATAATGAACTGGGTGCCTTGTAGATAACTGAGAATGAGAAGAACACCATACCAATGAATTGAAGTAGGGGCAGTGACAAACTGACTAACTAAATGAACAACATGAGCAATATGTGGATGAATAACCGTGAGATAAACTAAACTGCCAACCACTGTACGATATAAGGTGGAATCGTACAAATGGGACCCATCAGTGGGAGTGTAGCGAGCATTGGTCTCAAGAGAGGTATCAATAATCCTGATGTCAGTGAGACGTGCACGCTAAAAAAATATGCTATATACTTGGACTGAGATAAAATATAGCCCTTATAAGAAGAAGCCACCTCAATACCAAGAAAGTAACTAAGTAAACCCAAGTCTTTCATAGAATACCACCGAGCCTTATCACACTTCACCAATTCAATGCCATCACAATCATCATCAGCAATAATCATATCATCAACATACATGGAGAGGAGAATGCAACCCTTACTTTTATGTTTAATGATCAAGGTTGAATCATAATAACTGAGAAGAAAACCAAGAGAGGTAATCACTGTGGAGAACATCTCAAACCAGGCCCTGGGATCTTGATCGAGACCATATAGAGACTTGCAAAGCTTGCGTACATGCCATGCTGATGCGCTACCCCAAGAGGAGGTGTCAAGTAAACCTCTTCATGAAGATCACCGTACAAGAATGAATTATTAACTTCCATCTGCGATATTTTCTACTGACGAACAGAAGAAAATGCAATTATAGTACGAATGGTGGTCATCTTTGCAATAGGGGAAAAGGTTTTCTCATAATCCATACCATACTTATAAGAATAACCTTTAGCAATAAGAAGAGCCTTGTATCGTTCGCGGATCCATCAGATTTTGTTTTAATCATATAGACCCAATGAGAACCAATGGTATGCTTTTGAGAAGGCAAGGGTACCAAATCCCAAGTGTGAATCTGATGTAGCGCAATGAGTTCCTCAGCCATAGTAGCCAACCATAAAGGCTCACATACAGCCTCTCTAAAGGATGCAGGCTCAGACAAATAATGAATAGACATGAGAAATGAAGCAAAAGAAGGAGAATATGAGGAACAAGCAAAATCAGGCTGTTGAGTTGAATTGCGGATACGAGTAGACTGACGCAATGGAGAATTGTCCAAAATCTCAAGAGGTGATTGAGGTAGTGTAGGAGAAGAATCCATAGAAGAAGCGTGCGTGTCAGGAACCAAAGTATCAGATGTCGATGGTGGAACATCATCAGTGGAGATGTAAAAGGATCAATGCAAATAAGATTTAAATGAGTCATGTGATGTGAACTAGTAGGAACAAAAAAGAAAGGAAAATGCTCTAAGAACACTACATGACGAGTGACAAAAAGTTTCTGACTGACAGGATCAAAACAACGATATCCCTTATGACCACTACCATATCCCAAGAAAACATATAAGGTATATTTGAAAGACAATTTAATACGTTCAACTTGGAGTCGGAGAACAAAAAAAGTGGAACCAAAAACACGCAAGGAGGAATAGGCAGCTGAATGTCCATACAATTTATCGAATAATGACAAACCTTAATTGTGAGAGGTTGAAATTCTATTAATGACATGAACAGCTGTATAAAAGGCTTCCCACCAAAATATTTTAGGAACCTCAGCTGACAACAAGAAGGAGCGAGCTGTTTCAACAAGGTGACGATGTTTTCTCTCAGCAACGCTGTTTTGCTGAGGAGTATTTGTACAAGAGGTCTGACGTACAGTTCCATCAGAAGGGAGAAGGTGACAAAAATATGACTCTTGGATCCCACAACGAAGACATGACAGAATAGAACTCTTGGATACCCAAATCATTCTGTCGAAGCGCACGAATATTACTCTCCAATTGATACTATTTGACAAAGTTTGATTGTGTGTATAACTTTGACAAATGATCCCAAACCTCCTTTGCAGTCTAATACTTGGCCAAGTGAGCACCAATGGAATGAGTAACCATTGTTGATCCAAGTGATAACCTTAGCATTCTCACCTTCCCAAGTATCAAGCAACTTATCATAATCGGCTTCCCTAGTCTTAGGCTTCACACAAGTAACAACATAACCCCAAATAAACTTCCCAAATAAAAAAGTTCTCATAACATAGCTCCAATATGATTAATTTTTAGCATCCAATTTAACACTAACGAATTGAAGAGAGTCATCTTTACCAACCGCCATGGTGACAACAAGCCAAAATCTAACTAACAATAATCCAAATACAATCCAATAAACCGGAACAAAAAAATGAAAGTGCCCCAAATCGAAAAAACACAATCAATTTGAAATAGTCACAAATGAATACGAGAATCATCAAGTCAATTCCTAACAATAAAAAACATAAACACAACCAAGAAACCCAAATTCAATAACCCGAATAATCCAAAATACAAGCATACCTGAAAAGCCCGAAACCGAAGAACCCTAAATCAGCAGCACAACCAAACAACCCCAAATTGACGAGCAAACAAAATGGGTATCTCAAAATTAGTGCAGAAGAAAAAATACCTCAATGAAGAATGTGAATCCGAACACTTACACAAATCCAATTTACACACACACATACACACTTCAAAGTTCACACACAGACATTTCACACACCTATTTTTTTTAGAACAAACATTTTTTTTTTAAAACACACACTTCACACATCCACACACTTCACACTCCTCACACATACAAACAAACACTTCACACACACACACACTGTTTACATATATACACACATACATACACACAATTCAGACACACACACAAAAAGTTTTCACACACACTTTCCGAACACACCCACACACACACATTGTTTACACATACACACACATACATACACAATTCAGACACACACAAAAAGTTTTCACACACACTTTCCGAACACACCCACACACACACTTCAACACACTTTTTCACACACACACATACACACACACTTTTCACAATTTTTAAGAGCACACAAATTTCACAGACACACACATACACATGTACTCTTGGATCCCACAACGAAGACATGGCATAATAGGACTCTTGGATACCAAAATCATTCTGTCGAAGCACAGGAATATTACTCTCCAATTGATACTGCTTGACAAAGTTGATTGTGTGTATAACTTCGAAAAATTATCTCAAACCTCATTTACAGTCTCATACTTGGGTTGTGAGCACCAATGAAATGAGTAACCATTGTTAATCCAAGTGATAACCTTCGCATTTTCACCTTTCCAAGTATAAAAAAATTATCATAATTGGCTTCCCCAGTCATAAGCTTCACATAAGTACCAGTAACATAACCCCAAATAAACTCCCACTCAGAAAAATTCTCATAACATAGCTCTAATATGAGTAATTTTTAGCATCCAATTGAACACTAACGGATTGAAGAGAGTTATCTTTACCACCAGCCATGGTGACATCAAGCCATTAACTAACCAACAATAATCCAAATACAATCCAATAAACTGACTCCAAAAATCAAAAGGGTCCCAAATCGAAAAAAACAATTAATCAGAAACAGTCACAAATGCATACGAAAATCATCAAGTCAATTCCTAACAATCACAAATATAAATACAACCACGAAGCCTCAATTCAATAACCCGAATAATCCAAAATACAAGCATACCTGAAAAGCCCGAAATCGAAAAACCCTAAATAAGTAGCACAACCAAACAACCTTAAATTGACGAGCAGATAAAATGAGTATCTCAATGTATAAGGTGTGGAAGCGAAAATAACTCAATGAAGAACGCGAATTAGAACACTTACACATACCCAATTTACACACACACACACACACACTTTACACATCACACTCCACACACACGCACACAGACACTTCACACACATTTCACACACTTTTCATACCCACTCATTTCACACACACACTTTTCTCACACACACAAACACGCCTCACACAAATTAACAAACACTACACACACACTTCAATCACACACACATACACACACATAATTGACACACACACAAACACTTTTCACACACACTTTCCAAACACACCCACACACACACACACTCTTCGCACACGCTTCACACACACATTTTTCGGACACACCCACAATTTTCACACTTTTTTAGAGCACACCAATTTCACAAACACACACTTCCTTCTTCCTCGCCCCCACACACTCATTCTCTCTCTCTCTCTCTATCTCACTCTTTTCCCATAATTTTTTTCTCACACACACATTTCGCACATACACATACACACTTCACACACAAACACATTTCATAAGCTTTTTTAAAACACACTTCAGAAACACTTTTCACACTTCACACATACACGCACACACTTTTTGCATAGACACATACACACACATTTTACACAAACACACACACACGCACACACTTGACAAACACACAAACACACACACACACACACACACACTTCTCTCTCTCATTCACAGACACTTACTTCTTACACATACATATTTCACACACTTTTTTTAATCTCTCTCTCACACACACTTTTCACATACATACTTCACACAGACTCGCACATTTCACACACACACACACACACACTCTTCACACACTTCACACTCACATACAAACTTCACACACACTTCACACTCATATACAAACTTCACACACATACATAAGCTTTTGACACAAAATTTTCAAAAACGCACACAAACTTCACACACATAAATAAGCTTTTGACACAAACTTTTCAGAGACGCACACATTTCACACATATGTTGTTTACACATACACACACTTTGCACACACAAGCTTTTAACACTAACTTTCCAAATACTTTCCACACACTTTCAACATACACAAAAAAACACATACGCACACAATTTTTACATAGACTCACACATATTTCACACACTACGCTTTACATACACAGTTTGATTAGCGCTATTGGAGTTGAGAAAATCTCCAACGACAATCACCAAATCAAGAAGGAGGAGGAGGAACAGGCTCCGGTACTATGAAGATTTGGGAATTTAGAGATTGACAGAAGAGAAGAATTCTATTGAGTAATTGCAAGTGTGCTCATGATATTACATAAAGATAGGCCTAGAGACTATTACATGAAAGAGAAAAGTGCTTTTATAACCCTACCTACTTGACATAAGTGCCAATATAACCCTCAGATAATTTTTAGTGCAGA
>JAULKJ010000006.1:4281911-4297480 GCA_032355405.1 Rubia balearica
TATCTACTTAGTTGTATTTAGTGAGCAATAGGGCTTATAAATTACATCTTTGAGAGGTACGGCGACGACCTCCCAATCACCCATATTTATACTAGTGGTATCACCTAACCAATATTTAAGATCTTGTAATATAATAGATACAATTCAAGAATATTCTCCACAACTACATATTTTAGGAGATGTTTAGAACTTATCCCAGAATCTACCTTGCATCTAAAACTCTTAAAATTCCTCTAGATTATGGTCTATTTCATAAGCCATTTTGGTTAACATTAAATCAAGTTTAATTTTCAACATGATGATCGAATCGGCTGTCCCCGCGCAAATATGTGTCGAATGCAGGATCGGTGTAACAATTGTTACTTTTTCCAGATTAAAGTAGATTAGAAGAATGCATGCCAAAACTATCAACAGCTACAGTGAGAACACAATGAATTAGCCAAACAGCTGCAGTGGTAATAGTTCTCAACATTTGGCCTACAAAGTTGTCAATGTAGTCACACTGATGAAGAATTTCTTATACTCCCGTACCAGTCAATTCTGTACAAAATCTTTTTTAAGTTAAAAATATTAAACTTTGACCACATATTTGAATATGTCTATGAACAATAATTTTATCATATGAAATATAATTAGATTTATCGTAATATGTAGTTTTTAAATATCAAATTTTTGCATGTTATTATGTGCATAATTATATATATTTACAGTCAAATATATTTATTGTGCGTAATTGTTGGGACGAGGGAGTAGTAATTGCGTTTGGGGGAATGGACACCAACTTTGTCCCACAAATAATTTCTCACTTTCATTTCACTTTTTTCCTCTTTTCACTTTTTCCCTCTTTCCACGTTTTCCCTCTTTCCACTTTTTCTTTATTGGTAAAAGTAAACGTAACTTTTATCATGGACACCAACTTTGTCCCACAAATAATTTCTCACTTTCATTTCACCTTTTTCCTCTTTCCTCTTTCCACTTTTTCTTTATTTTGCGAAAGTAAACGTAACTTATATCATTCATTTAAGTTACTCTTTTTATAATTTGTTTTTATTCTCTGCACTGCTTTTGCACCACATAATACTAGCTTCTTAATCTCATGTAAATTGTTAGTGCAACGAAAAAATTCTAATGATGAGACATTGTTTTGTGATAATGGTTTCTATACCTTCACTTGTTGCAAACGTAGTTATGGCTGCACATATATGTGCCATTAATCTATATATATTTTCATACCAGATTATTTCATAAAATATTTTTTGTCAATGCATTATTTATGTGTCACAAAATAGCTATTTTTAAAAGTGCACAATATGCATGCCACAAAAACAATTGTGATGCCTTGCAAAAGTAACTCAAATATGCTTGCCACGAAAATAATTGTGACACCTTCCAATGCTTTCAAAATGCACGTCACAAAAAAGTGTTTTTATAGCGCGTGTTACGGAAATAATTGTGACATGTTGAATTACAACTATTTTTATGACGTTTGAAAATGCAGTAGCATATAAACTTTGTGATGAGTTGATGTAAAAACATATAGTTGGTTACTATTAAATTTTAATTATTGTATATAAATAAGCAGTACTCCCTCCGTCCCTCTTTTAGTGTCTTACTTCCCCTTTTGTCACTATTTAATTTTATGATTTTAATATCTTAAATTATGTTTAAAAATAAATTATGAAAATTAAATATTTTAAAAATATGTGTTACGATGAATGTAGCAGTATTTCATATTTACAATACAAACAAGATCAAGTTTATTGATGAATAGTGACGTAAGACACTAAAAAAAGGACGGAAGGAGTAGCCCTCGTCCTTTAATAAAGCGGGAAGTGAAAATGTGATTAAAAAAAAAAAAAAAAACTTGAAGTGGACTCTATCTCAACCTACAACCTACAAAGAAGCCTCCAAATTGGTTGATTCATGATTGTGGATTCCAACATCGACATCCTAAATTAACCCAAATGCTAGGCCCTCCCTATCACCATCTCCATAATTTATTTCCCTTCCTCCCTACAAGCTAGTGGAGAAACACACTATTATATGTTCTTGTGTATTGTATTGTCATGGCGACCCAAAAAGCGAAAGCCCTCTGCTGAGCTGTGTACAACTCACCTCATTCTCCATCACCCATTCATTCTACTTCTATCATTCGTTTTAATCAGTAAAAATTCCTCCTTTTTTCGCCTGCAATCTGGGCTCAAGCTTGAAGCAGGTAAGAGCTAGTTCTTGATTGGTTGTAGCTTGTTGTTTTTTTTGTGGGATTAATTGTACGAATTCAGTGTTTCTGGTGTTTAGTTGCAGAGATTTTTTTTGATTGTGGAAGGGAAAACCGAAAGTTGTGGCCTTTACCATTAATTGGTGTTTTCTGGCTTCCCAGAAATAAAGGGTTCATCTTCATCAGTTTTGTCCATATTTATTTATGTTTCTAGTGCATGAAGTGCAGTCTTGTAATTATCTCGTAAAATTATGAAGTCAAGTTTTTTTGTTTCCTTTCATTTATTGTGTATCCTCCAGATCTTGTTCGAGTCAGTCTGTATCTACTGTTACATCCAATTTACAGACGTCATGTTTTTTATTTCTTTAATGTCAATGTCATTAGAGTATATCCAGTTCTTTATCCCATTTGTGTTATACTTATCATTCATTTCAGCTTGATGATATCTTGAAATAATGGCTCAAGGCTCTTGAGTCACGTGTTGAGCTTGTTATTTTTTGTGCTGCGCTTTCAAGAACCCTATCCATCTGTTTTAAGACTTTTTGGTCTCAAGGATTTTTTCGTGGTTCCTTGTTAGTTCACTCAATATGATTTTCGTTTGGTTTTGCAAAACCGTGTTTGTCTAATTAGGTAGGTGTAGGGTGGTGGCAGAGAGAAAGTATTAAGGGTGTTCTTGCATATCAGTTATATCCTGTTGCAGAGACAGACTGAAGCTAAAATAGGACTTACCTTAATTAGGCTGCAGTTCTCACTTCTCAGCCAGTAGTATTAGTAGTCCGTGATGTCGAGGCAAGCTCACCTTCCTCCTCGATGCCCTTTTCAAAAGAAAAACATAACCGGCTGTCATCTGCCATCCTTGAATGATGCTCATCTTCGTCCTAGGCACCAGAAATCCGTGTCACAGAGCTATGCTGCGGAGGAAAAACCAGCCTGGCTTGATGATCTTTTGGATGAGTCGGACTCAAACTCCTCTTCTTCTGGATCATCACATCGCCGATCAACTAGTGATTCCTTGACCCTTTTGGATAGCCTTGCTCCGCTGAAAAATCTACAGTGTAGTGGAACTGATAATTCTACTTCCTGTATAAAGGATGCCATGATGGATTCTGCTAGTTCTTTGTATGGCCCGAATTCTCCCCGTGCTAAAGGTAACCTAGGGTTCCCAGAGGATGAAGTAGTTTCAGCATTGTCTAAATATATTTCTCAAGAACATCAGTGGCAGATAAATGGGAATATGTCTCTGTCTGGTGCTACATATTTGGATTCACTAGAAGATACTTGTGCTTCATCCAGTGAGGCTGTTGCAGAGGCAAAGGCAGCTAAACGGTTTGATTCTGGACTAGCATTCTTTTATTATAAATTGCATTTTTGTTTCAGTTATTTACCCCGAGAACCTTTACTAAAAAGTTTCTTCTTGGTGAACAATCATGTCCATCATCGAAAACTCAGAAACTCAACTTCTAGGTGAGAAATAGTTGCTAGTAGTGTTACTTTACCTTTTTCTTGCAGTTGGGATAACTGGATTATGTGGTACTCTCCCGTTTCTAGCTTTTCCATAAGCGAGTGGTAGGACATTCTGATTGATCTCAAGCAGTGTAGTGCAAAATTCACATTTCATTTACGTACTGATCATGTTTGATTCAAAGTTTCTGATAGTGTCAGTGCTGGTAGTTCCTTGGCATTTTGTAATTTTTCCTCTCTTCTATGTTCTAACTTTATTCTAGCTGCATGTGTAGGTTATACTTTTTATGCTTTCTCCTTGAATAGGGTTGTTGCATACTTAATATAAATGTGCTCAGTCTCTTAACGTCACTTGCCAAAAATGCCATTCATGTCTACATTCTTTAGAGTTGTTTCAGAGTTAGTCCGTGGCATTCCTCAGACGATACTCGTTTTGCTTACACTTTAGTATCATGAACCTATTTCTGTTGGATAGTCTCTCTTTCGCTAACGTGAGAATGATGAGGTGCTACAATGGTATCGATATAAGAATGATAAGTAGGTTTTTTTTAGAAGCGGAATGATAAGTTGTTGGACAAAAAGAAATGCAACAAGATACTGCATTCATGCACAGGCCCTTTCCTCAAAGAAATGCCACTTCTTTAGCTGTTACAGTTTTCTTCTGTTAAACTTATTCCATTCAACACACTCTCTAGAATCTTATTTCTTGAATGTTGCTTCTGATATTCCTCTTTATTCAACCTTACAAAACACAGTAACTAATTACCTAACACAAGCATACATTGTTTCTACTTGTGCAGGCACCCTGGGCAACGATCAAGGGTCCGCAAACTTCAATACATTGCTGAACTGGAAAAAACTGTTGGCATTCTTCAGGTACTTCTATTATAGCTATCATCTTTCTAATAGTTGTCTGATCGGATACTATATGCTCTGATCTGATCACCACTTGCTGCTATAGAGTATAGAGTAATGTGTATTTGTGGTGCAGAAAGTAGAGACTGACATGACATCTAGGGTTGCTGCACTGCTTCAACAACGTCTTGCATTGTCATTGGAGAATAACAAATTAAAGCAACAGGCAGCCAAACTGCAACGGGAAAAGCAAGTGGTGGATGGTTAGTACTTCGTAGTATTTTTATCACAAGTTTGGTTTAATCGTACATCTTCATTTCATATGCCAATATTTCCTCACTGCTCGTTTCAATTTTCAGTTCTTGGAGTCCGAAAAGCAGCTTTTATACATGGATTTACCATTAGGGTTTTCTTCAAAATAATGTTTTGTATTCTACTTTTTGTCTGAATTGCCTTCTGCAGGTCAGTACAAGTGTCTAAGAAAAGAAGTCGAGAGGTTAAAGTACTTGGCGTATGCCCCCCCAGATAACAAGGCCGGAATCAACTTCCGGCGCACGCGCTCTGCTGAGTTGGGAAGTTCAGACCCAAGTTGGACTCTTTTAGACATGGGAAAACTTGATCTCAACTAGAGCAATCCGATACCCTAAGATGCTTGGCTTTTATTTTATGAAGTCCTAGAAACCTGTAAATCCAGATTTTCTAGCAAACTATGTTATGGCAATCCATTTGGATGCGCTATAGAACATGCATCTCTGTGGAACAATGGAAGCATTGCATTTTGCTTGCTGTTTTGTTGCCGCCTTATGCTGTTTGAAGGATTTAGTTAAAACCTAAGCAAATTGCAAAAGAATCATGCATTGGCTCCACGCTTCAAATCTTTTTTGTCTGGTTATTTTTGTCTAATTTAGTAGCTATTGGAACAATGCAACCACAACTCAATATGGATCGTTTTTCTTTAGCAAAATATCGACTTGTCCTACGTAAAGCAAGAAGATAGATGCAATTATGTACATGTAATGAGCCGAGTTCAGAGAGTGAAACATTTTGTAAACTTTTGAAACAAATTATCTGCAAATTTTCACAGAATGGACATATGCTAGTTGATTATTCAAACATACGAATCAATCAACATCGAGAGCTTAACAATCAGATATTAACTCTGCACAGATGTTTACATTAATGGCCATTCCCCCAGCGAACATTGCCTCCTAAAACATCGAGAGCTGAACAGCTTTACTTTGCAGAGACCAGCTTTGCACTAATTACGGAGAGATGCGTGTGGAACGGAAGGTAGACCCATGCTATCCTCAAACTGCCCAGACAACAGACAATTTCAGAAATGCAATATGAATGGGAAACATGAGTACTAATAATTTGAAGCGGATGTAACACGTTCTATATACAGATATTCATCCAGGAAATTTGAGAGTTGGCACAAGAAGATAAATTCAATAATCTGTACTTTCCATCTCCTAACCTTCAACCAAACCAAAAGGCCTTTGAAAATAAATAATGCTAGACAACAATGACTCCAAGTTTTCATTTTAACTAATAAGATAGCCACTGTGCAGGTATGTTTCTTAAACTTTTTATATATGACTAAGTGGTTTTGATGGTGCTTTATATTAGTCTCTCTAGTAAGCTGCCTTTTATCCAATTCTTTTGATCACATGTGATCCATATCATATCTTTTTTTGGATATCTTTCAATATTTTAGTATTCTGCATAGAGATGTCATCAACCCCAAGTCTGTTCGGTATGTACATTTAGAATGGGAGTGACAGGATGAGAGACTAAAAAACCTAAGCCTAATTTACCTGTGCATTAGGTCGCATAGGTCCATTCCCGGTTGGAGCTGGTGGTAGGTTGAGCTCTGCATCCAGATCCGGTTCCTTATCAGGCTGAAGGTATGAAGGCACTCCATCACCTTCAGTCTCCGTTCCCATATCTGCTTCCAGAGCATCAAGCTCTACATTGAAAAGCAAACAAACAATAAATAATGTTTAGAAGGAAAAGTTCTCAAAATAGTGCATGTCATCTCATGCAATATGATGTATGTTACAGCTAAAAAGGACCAAGATGAAACAAGATAACTTCTAAGTTCTTTCTCTTTTCCAGTATGGGCCTTAAGAGGAAGAGGGGGGGAAGTGGGATGGGAAACCACACCTCCCATCAAGTCGTCTTCATCAATGTCATCAGGGACACTGTAGCTCCTGCCGAGAGAGTCTTGAATCTCATTACTCACATCCATCAAGTCCATCATCTCATCTTGCAAGCTCTGCAAGAAAACAAAGATGGTAAAAATTGAAACTAGATACATATTAAATCCAATAATGACCAAAATTTTTTTAGAAAGGCCAGTAAATCGATAAGAGAAGTCAATGAACACCTACATCTATATCCTGAATCTTCACTGTCTTCATCATCCCTTTCAATTCTTTGTTAGCTGTCTTCAAAGCTGACATCTGCAGGCAGAAAGGGAATATGTCATCGGAAAGGTAACTATATATTTAATCAACCATAAAAAGGTACATCAATGACCTTAAAACCTAAATACATTCACGAACCATCAAACTTGAACCAGACACAGTGGGACACATGAGCTCTATTACCCATATTAATCAAGTAATTAACATTAATAAACCTCCTCCCGCAGACAAATGGGTTTCTCCTACCTCTAGGGGGGGAGGCGGCAGGTTCCCATCAGGTTAGAAAACAAGCTCCATTTGAAAGGCCTGGAACTCTGCCCCGTAGGACGCTACCAAGAAAAAGAAACTCTAATAAAAAAATGCAGCTTCATAGAGTACACAATGGAATAAATGCTCGACTAGCGGTAATACTGTAATCACAATGTAAGAGCTAGTAGGAGTGGTAGGTTAGAGACAACCAAACACCATCTGCATTTCCTCCCTAAAAATAGTCACACTCACAACTACAAGGTAACAGACTCACATAAGGAAACAAAAATCAGCATATCTAGCGCATGGTGTAAAGCTAAAACATACTGTTTGCTGCGCATCTTTAATTCCCTCGGAAGCGAAGGAAACTTGGTCGAGGTTGAATGTCTGGTTATAGAGCATATCCCGCTGCCCCTCATACCTGATCACAAAATATGGTGAATCAGCTCATCTTAATAAATGTGCATTCCAGGAAACAAACACCATAACTGAAATTTGTAATTAACTGCCGTTCATTTGCTAATAGTAATAAAATGTACAGAGTTTAGTTCAATTCAATTTAGTCAAAAAAATCAAATTCAATTCAGTCGAAAAGAACAGGCATTACTAATACTAACATTTTCTTTTGTTTAAGAACCCGCATGGCTCGGGCCTTGATGGCCTCCTGGGCCGGGCCGGGCCGCATCTTCTTCAACTGCTCCCTGTACTTGGTGAGTTCAACATCAAGCTTCCTAATCTTCTCGTCCACCGAGTCGCCCCTTTTATTGAGCTGCGCAGTCAACAACAGTAAAAAAAAAGGAGAATCCAAGGGAATAATAAGCGGGTAAAAGAAGAGAGTTGAAGTTTACCCGATCGGATGCATCTTGAATGGAGGGAGGAGGTTCCTTGTCCTTCTTCACACCGAACACTCTCTTCATCTTCTGTTGATTAGGGTTTTCTGGCAAATTTTATCTTCAAAGTCGCAGAGATTGAAGAAGAAACAATGTGGGAATTGAGGGAATTAGGGGATTAATTATTACTCTTTCAATTTAGGTCAATGACGGAAAACTTGGGTTGCTTCGACGCGGAGTATTTCGTTTTTTGTATTCGTAGACCTTTAGCCAAGTCTGAACGACGAATGTGCTCGCGTTTATTACGTGATGATTTAACACATTACTTTTGTTTACTTTCTAATTATATTTTCGTCATGTTATAGGCTCTGTTTAGCAAATCTTTAAGTTGTTGTGCTTATAAGCAAAGCATTTTTTTGTGTTTGATAAAGTGCTAAAAACAGTTTATTTTGAAAGCAAAAGCTCTTTTTTGGGAAAAAACATAAGCTGATCTCCCCCTACTTTCAAAATAAGCCAATTTTGCTTATAAGCACAGTTCTGTCAAACAGACTCATAATCCTACCTTATCTATATCTATACCTATACTAAAAGAATGAATAGCTTCTTTGGGAGACGGTTTAGGTACAGTGATCCTTTCTTCCGCCTTCACCTTCCATCCTCCTCTCTGCTTCTCTTCCAATCAGCAATTCGTGTCACAACCTACATAGGTATGCAAACGGTCGACGGTAGCCAGTCATCCCTTCAATTCCCCACGCATTCACCTCCCTACTTCCTCCCCTCGTCTCTTCACGTACAGTCACCTCCTGCACCGATAGCCCACCATCTGTTATTTCTCTTAAATTTGTTCACCAAAGCATGAGTTGTGACCGTCTCCTTTCCCATCCCCTTTCTCCCTACCCATCTGTATCAATATGCCCACTTATTTAATGTAGAGAAAAGTTTTTTTTTATCAATATGCCCACTTATTTAATGTAGAGAAAAGTTTTTTTTTTATCAATATGCCCACTTATTTAATGTAGAGAAAAGTTTTTTTAACTCCATATTTCGGTCGAAAGTGCAGAAATTACCTTATAAAATTCGAAAGTGCATAAATGGTCCTAAATTTCGTTGACTGAAATGTCAACCATCAAATTGGCTGAAAATCATCAAAATGACCATTTTACCCTTCTATTAAAAATATTAAAAACAAAAAATAGTGAAAGACGTTTAACCCTTCCTTTTTCAAATTTTCTTTCTTTCTTTCTTTTTCCAGCATCAATGTGTGTTCTATTCCAGCATCAAGCCCTCATTTTCACTTTCCCACCCCTCTTTCAATCTTGCATTTTTCCTTTTTACCCACCAATTCCGTCGTCGAGATTCCGCTCCAATTCCATCGATTCCGGCCAATCTGTCCACCCATATGTCACCGTCGACCATGCCTACCCCACCACCGTCGCCTGTTAATCCCCCAAAAGCAAGTGGATCGCCTCCGCAGACGTCTCCTGTCTCGTCTGGATCTTCAAGTATAAGTTTTGGGTCTTCTCCGGTTGGACTGACGGCCTCTAGTGGTCCTCCGATGGGATAAGGATCGTTATGTGCGGCGATGGCAAGGTTTTCTGATGTTCGATCTTTTATCGATATAGGTTTATCTCGAAATTCGGGTCTGGGCGATGGTGGGGTAGGATGGTGAGGCACGGTTGCGGGTTGTTTGAGGCGGCGGATGGTGAGGTGTGGGTTTTTTTAGGCGACAGATAGTGAGGAACGGTGGTGATGCGGCGGATAGAGAGGTGGTGGGCACATCCGATCTGAGAAACTTAAGATTTTAATAAAGCAAAATTTGAGATCCCGGCCGGTTGACCGGCAGCGGTAAAGGGTGTTTGAAATTGGAGAAGCAGTTTAGGGTTTAGGGTTGAAGAAGAAACTTAGGGTACATTCATTTTATTTTTAGTCTAGGGTTTTTACTAAGAGAGGGGTATTTTTGTATTTTCATTATTAGTCAACGCCGGATTTACATCGGTCAATGCCTGAAATCAGCCAAATGGGTACTGCACATTTTGACTAAAAGATAGGATTACTTCTGCACTTTCAGATTTGACAAGGTCATTCCTGCGCTTTCTCAATCTTATAGGGTCATTTTTGCTCTTTTCCCTTTAATGTAATTTGTTGTCCATATTCCTTTTTACTCTTATCTTGCGTCGATGATGAAATTATGTGACCCTGTTTCTTGATTTATCATCTTCGACCTCTAGTGACTGATGTTAGGTGCTCGTTAGTGTACAGAGTTTTTTAAATTTTTCCATTACCCTATTTCGATGCTCTGGTTTTTCCTTCATATATCTATTTAACTTTTTCTGTACGTTCATTCTGCCCTTCATATGTGTTATTAATTATTATTTTCTACGTTATTCTTAATTTTAGAGTTGCAGTTTGGGTGTTTGATATTTGTTGTGAGTAGGGCACTTTTGTAAATGTCTAATTGTTTTTTGCCACCTCAAGTGTTTGATATTTGTTTTAACTTAAGCACTTTTGTAGAGGTCGGGACAATATGATTTTGCTACTTTGATGTGTTGTGGTGGTTAGTTTACAAAGTCTTCTAACTTTCCCTTTAACCTGTTCTCTTAGATAGCTTTACCTTTATGAGATTTGTGTAATTAATTGAGTTTTCTCGTTATGTTATTCTTAATTTATAAGATTTGCATATTAGTTGTTTGATATATGTTGTAAGAGAGAAACTATAGTAGATGTGAAGAATGAACAAATCAGAGAGGTATTTTTCAATTTAAAAAGCAATTTTCTTTACTGCCCCGATTCCTTTCTTTTTCCATACGCGAGTTCGAATAAATTTGCTTTTCCGGATGGTTCTTTGTTTTTGATGGTGATACTTTTGTGGTAAATGGGAACCCTCTCCCTCAAACCAAAAATTTTACAACTGAATTATACCAGTGCCTAAACGGTTCCCATTATGCATCAGATTGCACCTTTGTGAGGACAAATCCCGCACTTGACATCAAAGCTAAAGACAACTCGTACTACTGGCACTGGTATGCTTCTCCCCACTTTTACCACATTGTTGGTTTGTTTTGTTATTATCATCTTTTTTTTAAAAAAAATTACAACTTGGGGTGATGATTTAATTCTTTCATCATGCTTACTGATCTGAATCACTCATGAATTCTAAAAAATCACGCCTAATATGTACGATCATGTCAGAGTTTGCTATGATATCGTAGAATAGTATGAAGTAAGAATATTATAAGCATGTGGAATCTTGATGTAGTTATTTGGACTGTACTTTGCCCTTTAGTTGCATTGTTTTATTAGCATGTGGAATGTCTGCCGACAAGGTTCTTGCTAATTTTACTTTGTCCTCAAACATAATTGCTTGATTGTTGCTTAGCAGATAAGTCTCTAGTATTTAAATCACGCTGCTAGATGCCATGTGTATGCTTGCTGAATGCAAACATAAACTTTCCCGAACCACATTTCTCTTACCAATGATCTATATTTTCACAAACTCTAGCTGATAGGCCAACAAGCTTCTTTGAAAAGCACAAAGTGAAGTTTGTCATCCAAGGTCTACATCAAATTGCTCCTCAAGATCCCTTCATTCTCACCCTAATGTAGTTTATGGTTTGTTCTTTGAGTTGTATTCACTGCGGCCACATTCTACCTGTCCGTAAAAAAATACAAGGTAAAACATATGCGTTGCTTCTGATGTTAATATTGGGATGGAATGAATCGGCTGAATGTTGATGATATGCTGATTTTTTTGCGGTTGAAGCTGGATAAAATGAAGTTGATTGAAATGCGTGAAACTTCAGAATTTGAGTTTAAGAACGTAAGAAATGGATTTTTCCCTATTGTTGCCTTGTACTCATAGAAAATGGGTGGTAATCCTGACCCGAAAAATGTGAAAGTAGATGTGATCATTTTGCTTATGATGCATTAAAGAAAAGGGCTTTTTGTACAGATAACGAAGAAATTGAAAACTAGGATAATTACAGTAAAGCAAAAACCCCCCCTCCCTGATGTGTGTTTTTTAGACTAGTACAGTTGCATACTTGAGTCACGGAAATGTATATTCCTAGCCCACAACAGGTTTCCCTATTGTATAACATAGACCATTAGGCATAACCACATAAAGAAGATGCTGGGGAATGTTGTCGGAGCGGGGCAAACATTTCGTAAGAAAGAAACAATTGACAAAAAGTGAAACATAATTATTCATTTCCCACTCCTCGTCTTAAATGCCTGCTCATAAGGTCTCTTTGTGGGCCTAAACAGGATAGCACACAGTGGAACCTAGTGTTATCTTTCACTTTTTGTCAGTATGGTTTAGCGGTCTCCTGATCATGATCCCTGCTTGTTTATTCTTCATGATACACACATGTTTTTTGTTGTCATGGTTTATGTTGATGATGTAGTCCTGCCTAGAAGCTTATAAACTGACAAATGGAAGCTTTTGTATTTGTCGAAACGACATTAGTTATGCCAATTTATACATATTCTCAATCAATATCAGTTTAGACCAATCTTACATGGGCTGAACACTGAAGTATATCTTACAATGTCTTTGCTTTCTTCTTTCTATCCCGCTTCTGAGTTTACTGTTACCACATTCTCATATGTAGATTTGACTTGTATATGATTCACTTGAGTTTTATTTTTATGAATATGAATGACAAAAATCCAAATTTAGGAAATAATCACAATATCGGATACCCAAACTTTACAGATCCCATTTTTCCACAACTAGCACAAAAATTTACTATACATATCTTCTATATTTAACACAAAACCCCACCGTTCACCTTTTATACTCAATCTGAGGTGTCTTATGCCCGTGTGAATGAAAAAAATTGATTACCTTATCTTATTTCCCAAAATTTTGGCCATGAGAATGAAATAACATCGTTATTTTACTCCTTGTGTTCCAACTCTATTTTCACTTGTTAACTATTTCAAGTTGACCAATATTATTTTTGACCATCAATATTTTAGTTGTGTACGTTTAAAAATGATAAAAAGTTAATATTATGAAAATAGATGTTACAGGAATTCTAACAAAATGCCACATAATAATATATCATCTTATACATTACTCGATTTTTACTTTTCAAATCAGCTAATTTTAACTAAATGAATAGTACTTGTGCAAATAGAGTCGGGATAAAGAGAGTAGCATATTTCTCAAAGTATTCATGATACTCTAATATAGGATAATTGGGCATTTGTAAAAGAAATCGATGATGTAAACAATGTGAAACAAAAAGAGCTATAATGAATACAAATACTTCATAAAAGTATACTGGGAGTAGAATACTTTTCTGAGTATACTGGTATCAGAGCATGATACTAATCTGAACCAAAATTAAAAATTCTTTCACCTTTTCATCACAGCCCTAGCTGCGTCTTCTCCCTCCCCAAGCAATTTTCTTCCGCCGCCTCTAAACCCTATAACCCAAATTTCCTTTTCTTCTCTCGCAAGTCTTCCAATGACCGAGAGACTCCCCATGGCACTCTCAACACCCTCATCCATCTCCTCATTGTCAAACTATCACCCTCAAACTTCATCCTCTGGCAAACACAAGTCACTCATGTGCTTGTATTTCACAACCTGTTTGGCTTCCTTAATGACACTTTTCCATGTCCAGTGATACCTATTGAACGGACTCCACGTCATCATTTTTTTTTGCTTCGGTCATCTCCTCTCCTAGGCATGTTGTCTCCAGTTTGTCCGCAACCATTTGCACCAAGACCACTGCTAAACGTGAAGCCTGGTTTGCTGATGATCGTCGCCTCTGTGGTTTTCTCTTTGCCACTCTCACCGATGAAGCCATGGGAGAGGTCATTGTTTGTAAAACCTCCAAGGAGATCTGGGATTGTCTTCATGGCTTGTATCAGAATGCTTGCAAATCCAGCATTCTTTAACTCCGTGATCAGGTACTAAATTTGTGTTGAATTGCGTCTGTTGTTGAGTTACATTCCAAATTCAAAGCTATTGTCGATAAACTTTCTGTTATGGGATCTCCTGCTTCTAATGATAACCAAGTCATATGGTTTTTGCGTGCTCTCAGGCCTGGGTACAATAATTTTAGCACCCCGTTGTTGTCATAGACCTTGTCCCCCTTTATATGTTGATATAGTCTTTAGGGCTACGAACAAGGAAGCGTTTCTGCAATCTTTCACAGGTTTCGACCCTTCTTTAGTTTCTGGCACTGCTTCTATAGCGTTTTCCACTTCAGATCGCGCAATAGAAGGTTATGCGTGAGACCACGTGCCAGTGAGAGGTGATGGCTTGTGGGGCTCACATGCCGCTCGTGGTGGTCGTTCTGGTGGTCGCCGAGGTGGTGGTCATGGTTCCTGACATGGTTCTAGAGATGCTGCTGCTAGTCGGGGTTGTCCTCATTGCACGTGGTACGGTCGTCTTGGTCACTTTTTTGCTACGTGTTATCGCATGCTGGCCCAAGGACAATGCCTAGATTCGACTCATTTGGCTGAATCTTTTCAATCTTATATGAAACTAGACCCCTCTTCCCGCACCTCAGACTGGTACATCGATTCTAGTGCTACCAACCACATGGCCTCCTTTGCTTCCATTCTTGAGAGCGTCACTCCATATAATGGTAATTCTCATGTTCACGTTGGTAATGGTGTGCCTATTTCCATTTCACATATTGATGATTCTCGGCTTCCTTCCACTTTACGCTTATCTGATGTCTTAGTTGTGCTTGATATTACTAAGAATCTTCTCTCTATCAGTAAGCTCACCAGAGATATGAATGTTATTATTACTTTTGATGACCGTAGCTTTGTGATTCAAAGCAAAGTGTCCAAGGCGGTCGTGGGCAGAAGCCACAGTGAGGGTGGTTTGTACGCTTTGGATCAGGGGGAGGCCGCACTTCTTTCTTTTCTGTAGCAAAATAAAGAACGTGTATCATTTGAGCTTTGACATGCTCGGCTGGGTTATGTGTCTAACAATGTTATTTCTAGTTTGCAAAAGTCACGAGTACTTTCTGTTTCTTCCTTATCACCAAAACTGAACACCTGCATCCCTTGTGTTATGGCAAAGAGACATCTGTTGGCGTTTGTTGAAAATCATAAAAAATTTTTACAGGTATTGGATTTGGTTAATTGTGACTTATGGGGCCCCTCTCCCGTTTATCTGATTCTGGTTTTGCTTATTATGCGATGTTTGTTAATAATTATTCTTGATTCACCTGGCTATATCCGCTCCATCACAAGTCAGATTTGGTTGATATTTATCTGCAGTTTGAGCCATTGGTTGAAAATAAGTTTTCGGCTAAGATTAAGGTGTTTCAGAGTAAAGGTGGTTCCGAGTTCCTCAACACATGTCTTCACTCCCATTTTTCCTATAAGGGAATCCACCATCAAGTTTCTTTCCCTTACACTCCAAAGCAAAATGGACGAGCAGAGCGAAAACATAGACATGTTGTGGAAATGGGGTTGACTATACTTTTTCACACGCATTTACCATTATCTTATTGGGATGATGCCTTTGCCAGACGGTTTACACCATCAACGGCT
>JAULKJ010000006.1:4297580-4309934 GCA_032355405.1 Rubia balearica
GTTCCCACTAAGCTCCAGATTGCGGACATCTTCATCAAGGGCCTTTTCCGTCCTTTGTTTGAGTACTTTAGATCCAAGATTTGCGCCTCTGAGCATCTGACGCTTCGCTTGAGGGGAGGGGGTGTTTTAGACTAAGTCATATAGAAGATTAGTATTAGAGTTTATGTTGCTTTCAAACTCTTTCATGTAATCCTCTATATATTTCGATCACTCAACAATATTATCATTACGGGAAATATTCTCTCTAACCGGTTCCTCCTGTGGTAGAGTCTACTGATGGTTCATGTATAACACTACATTTGAGTTTAATGTATCAATATTGTTTACAGCCGTGCTTATTATGGCTCTGATGTCGCAGAAACTTGTGATGGCCAGTGTTTGTTCCGAGGACATGGGTACATGTTCAATCGTGGCCTTTTGCGCACATCAAAGTGCTCGTATGATTACACATGCCGGCTCCCTGTCTTATTTTTCTGGAGCAATCTTAAACCATTTTCGCAATCACTCTACTAGTGCCATCCCATTGTTGAAATTCATACCTAGTCTGCTGCACGCCACATACTTCTTGCAAAGTCACACTCAGATATCATATGTTCCAACTTCCACTGATTGCTTGTATGTTGAGAACAGTTGGCATTTCGTTGAAATGTTCAGACTTTTTTGTTCAGGTTGATATTGGTTGCGCATGCTCCTTGTACCATTCTCTGTCCTAATAGAAACTTAACTTGTTGCGACATTTCACTGTGCAAAAAAAATAAATTCCACATCATTGCATCTCCCTGTGATACGTCTTATTTGTGGAGGAAGACACAACAATTTTTAACCCCTTTTGCAGGCAATGTGTTATCTGATTAGATCGTGTACTTCATCAGTTGTTCTCTCTTCCATGCTTGATAGTCTTCTGCTCAAAAACACTGTCCTGCTAAATGGATCTCAACTATTTCCTTTATTGAATCGCTTGGAAATATGGCCCTAAGTGAAGGCATCCTTTGTTATTGTCGATTAAGTCACTTACTTTGAATCCTAATTTTAGTGGAATTTGTCCTTCGAAATGGCATGGGTTTGGCTGATTGAGGATTCAATTGACTTGAATATCTACTTTACTATCCATCATTGTCTTGACTGGAATTACCGTCTTTCAAGACATAGACTCAACTATTAGTTACATGCAAATTACTTTTTATTAATCTTAATCTATAATTCCCTTCACTTCATTCATTTTTTCAGATGAAGAATTTTTCTTATTACCTGTATCCAATATAATAACAAATAAAAGAGAAAAATGTTTTATAACTCTATCTAATTGACATAAGTGTTAATATAAACTTCCAGTGTTTGAAAGTGCAAATATAACCGAAGATAATTAGTGAAAGTGCCAATATAACCCTCTCTGGCAACTTTAAGACAGAATTTTGTATTTTCCCTTTAGAAAAAAATAAAAATACAAAAAGAAATAGAAAATGACTTTATTACCCTTAGAGTTATTAATACCCCATATATGGTCGCCGGACAGCAGCCAGGCCACTGTTGCACCGCCGTCGTAACAGGTGAAGTCATATCAGCAAATTATGAAAACTAATAGAGTTAAATCAGCACATTCGTAAAACGTGTAGGGTTATATCAGCACAATCGTAAAACGTGTAGGGTTCAGCAAATACTATAGAATAGAGAGATTTTGATGATATTTTGTTTATTTTTTTTGTGTTTAGTTCAAATTGATGATTTAATGACATTTGGTGTTGTATGTGGTTGTTATTTGATGTGTTCTTCGACCTTGGGTTTTTAGTGTTGATGAGTTTTGAAATGAGGCTACGATATGTGATAATGACGTTTAATATGAATGACGGTGTTATGATGTCGAAGTTTATGGTGCATAAGATATTTTTATGATGTGATAATGATGTTTATGATGATATGCTCACCTGTTAAGGCTAGCCGAATATCACACTCTTAACTTTTATAATATATGCTAATATAATCTTACGTTTTTTTACGAATGTTCTTATATAACCCTATAAGTTTTAGAAATATGCTAATATAACCCTATCAATTTTCATAATGTGTTGATATAACCCTACCTGTTTCGGCGACGGTGCAACAGTTGTACGGCGTTGGTTCGCGGTGGTACGAGGTGGTCCGGTAAACTATACGGGTAAAATTGTCCAATCAATTTCAGATTTTTCCCTAAGGGTATTTTGATCGATTTACATAGAATCAATGCCCGAAATTCGAAGTCAATGCCAGAAATGGGGGTCTGGGGGTTATATTGGCCATTAAATAGTTAGAATTTTTTTTGCACTAAAAATTATCTAAGATTTATTTTAGCACTTACTCAAAGTAGCTAGGGTTATATTTCACTAAAATTGCATGGGTGTATATTTTTGCACTTGAGATGCTAGATGAGAAGAATACAAGGAACTGTTCCAATACCAAGGAAGTCATTTTGGCTTAAACTATTTGGTTGTGAATTGAAGTGTTTGATTAGGCCATTCGATTAATGTTCTAATCCTATATGAGAAGAATGAAAAAATATATTTCACTTTGTAGTTTCGTCCAAAATGTTCTATACTCCGCGGAAACAAACACACAATATATATATTCCTTTTATTTTTGAAAAATGATTGAACAATGAGGATACATACAAAAAATGAACCAACATTAACAGACAGCATGTGAATAATAATGAGTGATACATTGAAGACTTTGAAGTAAAGATCCAAAATCAAGAACACAAAAACTTCGGCTTTCCTGAGGTTCGAGACATCAGCTACCGTTGCTTCAAACACCGCGGGAGCTTAGACCTAAACCCTTCCTCGTCTTCCCCACAAACAGATCCCCGGATTTGATCATCCCAGGAAGTCGACCAGAAATGGTCACGCAGTTGAATTGACCCACAGCCTCTCTTCTCCCCAGGGAGACGATTGCCAACTTTCCTGAAGCAGCCTTGTACTTTGCCAATCTGCTCTCTTCCCCGCCTGCTATTAACAGTCTAACATTCTTGGCAGCTACCGCAGCGTGTTGCTGAGCCAGATACCCTTGTTTGAGTTCCTGAAGCATCACAAAACCTTGATCAAATACAGCAAACCAGAGAAAACTTTCAACATCTTGATGAAAATACAAATGCAAGAATTTGAACAACAGCAATTTCATCTAGTTTCATAATCTTTTAACAGGTGCAACAATGATCACCTAAGACAAACAAATGTCTTATAAATTAAGAATCACACAAATGTGGTGCATTTTGAGAATATTGATATGCTTACAGAAATATCAGTGATGTCTCCAATGCCGAAAACATTTTTATGATCCTTGACCCTCAAGTTCTCATCCACCATTAACATTCCACGAGCATCCAAGCTTTCTGCAAATATTGTATTCTTTAGCCAATCTGAGCCGATTGGGCTGCCTGTGCAGAGAAAGTGGCAATCGGCTTTGATGGTTTCTCCGGCATCAGTATGATAAACACCATCTACAACATCGTTTAAGTCAACCGATTGCCCCATAATGACTTCAACCTTTTTTGAAACCAACCAATTTAGTGCTTTTTTGCTTGCCTTCTCTCCAATAAAGTCCAACAGCCTAGATCCACGGTGAACCAGTGTCACTTTTTTATCAGGGAAGTCCACGGCTATCTCACCAGCGAGTTCTACACCAGTTGGCCCCCCACCAACTATCAAAATTGAGTTAGCCGATTTAATTTTGCTTTGCTCTGCAAAAATAAAAGTGAAAACTAATGAGAAACAGACAGCTACCACAGAAATTTGGGTTTATATAGCATCCAATAAATGTTAAAGAAGGTAGCAAATGAGATAAAATTAGGAGCATATGAGTCAAAAAATAGACATTAAGCAGCCATCTTCAACAATTCTCTCCCACCAATACACAATTTCAAACTATAAGCAAATGGTTAAATCTCATCTCACAATCTAAAATGCAGCATAACCAAATTCAGCAAATGTTCCCCGTTAAAGATTAGTACTCCAGTACTTAATTCCAGACCTTACCTTAAATGTACAAAACAATTAATGTTGTCATGCAAAAGGGCATACAACTAGCATTGAGAACTATCAGCTGTCCAACTTCCAAATGAAAATGTAAGCACGCACATTGATACTAACATCAAGACATACAAACGATTAACTTAGTACGATCAAGAGTAATCATCTGGTTGAATAACACCACAAACAGAAACAGAAACAGGCAAGGGTTGAACAACAAAAAAATTAACAGGAGTAATGTTATTACCGTCTTGGTAGTACGCGATCTTTGCAGGCTTGGAGGGAGGGCTGTTATCCACGTGTCCCGTGGCGATAACCAGATAATCATAAGCAATTCTATCACCTTCAGTCAAAACTTCTTCCTGAGTGATATCAAGAGCTGGAGTCCTAATCAAGTGTGCATTTGGCAGGTATTCCTCATGTTTAATGATCGATCTTTCCGCAAAAGAAGGTTCAACCATTGCCCTCAAGCTAGCCCAAGAAATTTCAAAGTACTCCTTCCTGTAATCATTACAACATTCACAACAAATCTTACGTTCAAGTTCACAAAACATTGCAATGCGTATGAATCTTAAAAACTCCGAGCAGCTTACTTATCAATGAGGTGAACGTCGGCATGATCTTGAAGCGCCCTGGCCGTAAACGCGCCGGCAACCCCGCCGCCGATAACCACTACTCTCTTCTTCCCGGCAGCCGCATCCATTTTCGGACAATCGAAGTGGTTCCAAACTTCCAACCAATGGAGAATTATAGAAAAATGTGAGAATATTAGAGCTGAATGATTCCGATTGTAGAAATGCAGCAATTTATAGTAATCGAAGATGAAGGCCCTCTGTGATTTTTAATTGTGCCGTCTGGGACCTCATCTAGAAGAAAGACGGGACGAGGGTTCTATGGAGCTTTAGGCGTCAGGGGGTCGTCACACGGGAATCATCGGAGATTGGAAATGCTAGTTTGACTTGAGGTCAGCCTGGTTTTGACCAAACAACTCATTCCTTTTGGTTTTGGCCCTTTCCTATCGCTTTATTCATTCAAGTTCCGGCTCGGCTCTTTTGTTTTATGAGTTGTCGAATTTTTTTTTCTGACGCTGTGAGTTGTCAAAAGTTAATTACGTACATTTGACAGATGGCCAATAACTATAGAATCACAATATTAAGCTATAATTTATTTATTTTTGGCTAGAGTTGGATTGTATAATTGAATGTCCTGATGGAAATTTTCAAAGTTAACATTATAAAATTTTGTAAATATTTTATTTTTAAACTAAGTGTTGGGAGAAAATCTCTTGTTGGACCGACTAACGGTTAAATTAATTATAAAAAATCTCATTTCAATATTTTTTAGGATTAAATTATAATACACTACGATACACTTTAAATTTTTCATTAAGTTATCAAAATTTTGTTGCAATAAATAAAAACAACAATCAATCACTTCATTAGTTACATTATCATGAAAGAGTCCGTCTCTTGAAAGACAGTCTTTCCAAAGTCATGGAAAGACGAAGGTTTAAAGTGTAAATGTGAAGAACTTAAGATAAAATTTTCGGGTTGCATGAATCGGGTTATAAACTTTATGACTACTACACGTTGTATAATAAATTTTTAATATTGCAACTAAGACCTTTTGCCTTTTATAATTTTAATTAAACCCCGTTTTTCCATAAGTCTATGGAAAGACGGTTTTTCCCAAGACTTTACCTAATTTATTTTACATTCACTAATCTAAATTCTAATTTAATTAAGGAAAATTCACTTCCACTTCGTATCATCCTAGTAATCGTATCATGCGCTCATCTTCTTCTAAAATTTGAACGACCGTCACCCCAACTCCCACTGAAAATTCTTGATCAACCCTCCCTCCCTTCTCCATTCAATTTTTTCATTGACTTCCACTGATGCAAAACTTTTTTACAATACCTTGATCCATTTGATCATCATCAAACTCCCTTCCAACAGTTTTATGTTATGTCAAAAGCATGTTCCGTAAGAACCTAAATTTCTCATAAACTAAGCAATGTGTATAAAAGTAAATAACAAAATCAAGCAAGTCAAAATTCGAACATAAAAGGTTACTGAATCCAGCAAATTGATGGATTGATGCAGAGTCGGGATGAAAAGCTCGGTCCTTAATTCTGAAAAATGCCATAGTGTGTGACGGTCTTATAGCGTTCTGAATCCCATAATACAGCTGCGGATAGATACCGTCATGCACAACTCAGAACCAGAAATCGGAAAACTAACGAATCTGTGGATTACTCATTCAAGCATCCTCTATATTCATAGGCTCGGGTAACTTCATTCTGTGGCTTATTCATTCAAGCATCATTTGTATTAGAAATCTAACCTCATCCTCCAATCACTTAGGTAAGGTTACCGTCAATCATCCTCTGTATTCATAGGCTTTAAAATCATTCCTCTAGATGACTTTAACAACTTGACCTCGTGATAGACCTTTAGTAAAAGGATCTGCTAGTTTGTCAGCCAATTCGATGCAATATATTGAGATTAAACCTATTGAGATCAATTGTCTTATGGTTTTGTGTCGTCTTCTTATGTGACGAGTTTATCCTTATAGATGGAACTCAGTGCCTGAAGTAGAGCCGATTGACTATCACTTTATACACTTAATGGTTGCACAAAATTTTCCCATAGTGGAATATCCTCCATAAAGTTATGAATCCATTCTGCTTCTTTAGCTACTTTTTATAAAGTGATGAACTCATATTCCATTGTGGATCTGGCAAGCAACGTTTGTTTCGAGGATTTCCATGTCACGACTGCACCACCAAGCGTAAATATATACCCACTGTGGATTCTATTTTTTTAATCTGATATTCAGTTAGCATCGATATAACCTTCCAAAATGGCTGGATATTGTTCATAGTGCAGCTCATAACTTCGAGTATGTCTCAAATAGTTCAATACTCTAGTTATCCCTTTATAGTGACTATGTCCTGGATTGCTTGTATAACGACTCAATACGTTAATAGTGTGTGCTGAATTGGGTCTTGTACAATTTGTCAAATACATAAGACTCCCGATCAATCGGGCATATTCCAATTGTAATCCCTCATTACCCGATATTTTCTTCATCTTTAGATTAGGGTCCTCGGGACTTATATCTATCCCACTTGAATAGTTCTTGAATCTCTCAAGCACTTTCTCGGCGTAATGATCTTAAGACAAGAAAATTTCTTCGTTATGTCTAAAGATTGCATATAGACGCGATTGCTATTAGCATTCTAATTGAAGTTATTCTCGTAATTGGATAATAGATGTCAAAGAAATCCAAGCCTTCTTTTTTGCCTAAATCCTTGCACCACAAGCCTAGCCTTGTACTTCTCTAATGAGCCATCTATTTTGAATTTTCTTTTGAAAATCTAATTGCTCCCCGGAGCTTTTGAACCCGATGGAAAATCAGTTAACTCCCATGTATGATTTTGCATAATGGAGTAAATTTCACTGTTCGCCGCTTCCTTCCACGAAGGTGCATCTAGTGTAGACATGGTTTCCTTGCTAGGATCAATTTCTAATAAATAAGCCATTTCAAAGTCAGGGCCATATGATTTCTCCTTTCTAGCTCTCTTGCTACGTCTAGGTTCATCATTGTCCTCTGCTGTTTGTTGATCAGAAGTGCTTACTTCTCCTTCTTCACCAGTCAATTTAGGACTTACTTTGTCCTTATAAGAGAACACGTTTTCGAAGAAGGATGCCGTCCTTGATTCCATGACTATATTTGTGTGTGTATCTGGTACATCAGACTTGTACACCAAGAAATCAATACGCATTACTATTGTGTGCATACCCTATGAAAATACAGTCAACTATTTTAAACCAATTGTGACCTTTTTAGGGAGTGATACTGCCACTTTTTTTAGGCACCCCTATACTTTGAGGTATTTGAACGAAGGTACATTACCTTTCCATAACTCATAAGGCGTCTTTCCAGTCACTTTATGTGGTATCTTATTTAGAATGTAGTTGGAGGTTAGTATAGCCTCTTCCCACATGTTTTGGGATAACCCGGATTCTTGTAACATTGCATTCATCGTCTCTTTGAGAGTTGAGTTCTTTCGTTCTACAACTTCAGTAGATCAAGGTGAGTAAGG
This sequence comes from Rubia balearica, assembly GCA_032355405.1. NCBI lineage: Eukaryota > Viridiplantae > Streptophyta > Magnoliopsida > Gentianales > Rubiaceae > Rubia > Rubia balearica. The sequence goes on from JAULKJ010000006.1 coordinate 4,305,690, forward strand.
AGCGGTAGTTTGATGAACAATACCATGTTCTCTACAGAACATATTGAAAGGTTCATTGTACTCACCTCCCCTATCACTTTGGATAATTTTAATTATTCTACTAAGTTGGTTCTCAACTTAGAAATTGTACTCTTTGAACTTTTCCAATTTTTCTGGACATGTCTGGCGTAACCATGATTCTGCTCAAGATCGTGGTAGTTTAATTATGCGTCAATGGTGTGGCCAATCCGGGTATGTTGCCTCATCCTGCCACCATTTGGTTCCGATGTTTCGTTAGTCATACTCCATTCACCTTGCTAAATCATCTCAGTCATTGCAATTAGAGTCTTCCTCTCGAGACTCTGACTAGGACAATAATTTAGGCAGTACCATCCATATGAATTCTCCCGCTCCTGCCTTGGAGAGCATCACCATGTATCAGAATAAATGTTATGTTTCTGTTGGTAACAGTACAACTATTTCTATTTCACATATTGATGACCCTCATATACTCATGGTTTACATTTATCTGATGTGTTGGTTGTCCCAAATATCACCAAGAACTTACTTTATATTTGTAGGTTAAGTCGGGATTTGGGTGTTCTAATCTATTTTGATAGCCGATAATTTGTTATTCAGAACAAAGTCACTAAGGCTGTCGGGGATGGAGAGCACAATGAGGATCACAAAGTTGGTATCTTTCATTCAAAATGAGAAGGGTTGAATTTCATTTGAGCTTTGCAAATTTGACTAGTTAATCTACCGCACAATATTATTTTAGCCTTATATCAATCTGGATTTTTTCTATTTCTTCTTTACTGCCTAAACCTCATACCCCCTCCTCCCACCCCTGCCCTGTATTTTAGCGAAAGGTCATAAGCAGTCTTTTGTTGCATACCCTAAACATGTTTTGCATGTTCTTAACTTGGTACATCGTGATTTGTGGGTTGACAGAGGTTCAGAGTAGATCGTCAAAATACTTAAACGTATCAAGTTAATTTTACAAAACCTTATTCATCTACAATTTTATAGTAATATACTCCATTCGTCCTACAATAAACTTCCAACTTTCCTTTTTAGTTCGTCCTAGAATAAACTTCCTAATTCATTTTTTACCTTGTTTGGTATGAAAATTCTACACGAAATACCAATTGTAATCCTAATAAATTCTAGATTTTACACATTATCTAACCAAAGTATACACATATATCCATCAATTTAAGCAAATGAGCAACAAATGAAGAAAAAAAACTAACAACCGCAGTTAAACGCGAGGTTCAAATTAAATACAAACATTTACTCTCCCCACAACCCAACCGCCAAACTCAACCAATAGCACTGAATGCTTTCTGTAATTCTGCCCCACTGCCTATTTCATCCAATAAGAAATGAGCAGGATTGCAGAAACCAACACACAAGCTTCTCTTAAACACCCAAACCCCTAGTCCTTCAAGATTCATCTAACCTATCTCCATTTAACTTCTTCTATTTCCTCTGTCATCTAGATCCATTTGCTTCTTTTATTTTCTATGACTTGTATCTGCATTCTTCTCCCTCTGTTTTTTGCTCCTAACACTCTTCTTCTTTCACACACTCCACCACTTCAATTCAATATCAATTTACGGGTGGAGCGATGACAATGAGTCAGAGACTCGTTGGTTCATGTTAACCCTAGATTGGATAAAGAAGGCTCTCTTTACCCTGGTTCATCATTCGATCTGAACCATGAACTTTATTTTTTTCTCATTGACTGGCTCAACCAATAAGGAGGAGCCTTGGCCAGCACCGTTAACTGATTCGTAGGTGGAGGATCTATGGCCGACATTCTTGACTGACTCACAAGTGGAGGATTAATAGCTAGGTCGATGATTGATTTGCAAGTGGAAGATCCATGGCCAGCATCGATGAGTCAAGTGGAGAATTCATGGCTGACATCGTTGGCTGATTCACAGATGGAGAAACCCCAATGGTGGCTAGGTCATGGGTTCCAGATACGTACGACTCAGAGTTCCAATGGCCAGACCAAGTGCAATTAGAAATCGACAACAAAGAATACTTCCCTCGTCGATTGGTCTCTTCTTCGATGGATAAGGGTGGACAATGGCTTTAGGAGGACGGTATTGCAGGGGAAAGTGCCAACTGCCGCCTCCCATTAGTGGAGCTTCCTTGCCGATATCGTTGACTGATTCACATATGAAGGATCCCCCAATGGTGGTTGGGCCATAGGTTCCGGGTACGTAGTACTCAGAGGTCCAATGGCCAGACCAATTACAACCAGGAATTGACAATGAAGAACACCATCCTCATCTAGTGACCTCTTGTGCTATGGTTAAAGGTAGAAAAAAGCTTTTGGAATACAGTGTTGTTGGGGAAAGTAGCAACGGCCATTTCCCCTTGGTGGTGCACTCCTCAAGCCACCCACTCGAGATAGAGCTGTTTGTGGCGTGGGTTGACTTCACCTTCAGCCCGGTGTTATTTTCTTCAAAGATTGGCTCTCGACCCTCCGCAAATTAAAAGATGGGTTCTACATTTTGTGAGATTCATAACTTTTTTGGTTTTTGGTTTAGTAAATCACTAGATAATACTCGTGCCGATGCACGGATTTATGATAGAAACTGATAAGTATAATATAATTTATAATTTGAATAAGTGATAAAAAATTATATATGTATATATATAAACTACACACAATGCATTCAAAATAAATCAATATATTTATTAATATGATAACATATTTAATTTTAAAAAAGTAACTCGATATTTGTTGATATATAATAATTATTTACTTATATTTAAACAAAAAATTGTATATGTGTGTTTCATATAGAAAAATATTAATTGTTGTATAAAAATACTTTGATTTATTAAAATTTAGTATTAAGAATATGATCTATTGATAATGAACTAAAAATTATTTAATTAAAGTTATAAATTTATGTGTCTTTTATAGGAAAATAGAAAAAATATTATTTGTTACAAATATAGATATAAAATAACATATGACATATCAATAAAACTAAATCTAAATTTAAAAATATATTAACTAACTTTAAAATTTTAGTATATAATTTAAGTAATACAGCATATAAGTGAAAATATATGGTGGGTAGTTCATAGCTTAATGAGAGGTCATATGTCAAGAGACGTACTCAGAGAAGAATAAATTATAAGTAATTCAAATAAATAATTATTTATTTACTAATCGATATTTGTGAATTTAAAATGTCTATTATATTATTAATTAAAATAATAACTCTATTAGATTATGTTTTCAATAAATGTACGGAAAGTTGAGAGATAGTTAACATTAGAAAACATAAATGTTAAAGTAAAAAGGAAATATATAAAGAATGGGTGGTTTTTAAAAAGGAAAAATCAAAATGACTGTCAGATATCATTGTTCATCAATGTATGAATATGAATAGAATTGTACCTAGGGGAATATGAGAGAAAATAGATTATACCCACCATAATCTTTCAGTTACTACTACAATAGTGTTTTTCAATTGTTACAATGTATTTGATCTAATAGTTCACTCTATAATTTTATTTAAAAGAAATATTCTCTTGTATTCTTTATAAATGTGACTTTTATTACTTTTTCAATATTTTGTTGTGCTGTAAAATTATCAGCATTTTATGTTTACTTCAAATTATTTTATTCAATAAAAAAAATTCCACTACAATAGTATTTGGAATTGTATACATCTTGTAAAACAACATAATTAAATAAAATTAATTAAACCATGTAATAGTTCAAAAACCAAGAAATATAAGCAATCTTTTGCTTTCTAAAGTTTATATCACATAAATTTTTATTAATCATTATGGATTAATATATTTTATGATTATTAGTTTTTTTTAAATGAGTTTTTTCCCCAAAGAATACAACCAAAGAATGTTTTTTAAAAAAATTCCAAAACCACTCGAGAAGGGGTGGGGAAATTGGCACCCCAAACAATAAATAAAATAGTGATTAAGAGCACATGTACACCATAGCTTTATGCATGGAAGTGATTGAAAAAAAATGTTGCTTTATGCATGATCTGATGTTTGTTGCTTTATGCAGGATCTGAATTGTGAAGGAATACGATCAAGTACATTTACAAATGTCAAATACAGTAGTAATTGGAAAAATGTTACTTGGTTTAAGAGCACATATACAAATGTCAAATACAAATTATTAGGTAGCAAACCAAACAAGGTGCATAAAGCTAGAAAACATAGAGACCAACATGCATTCATCGTATATTCAGAGCACATTAT
>JAULKJ010000006.1:4483170-4497481 GCA_032355405.1 Rubia balearica
CTCGTTGGAAAAGCGGAGCAGCATGGTTTGAATGTCTTCCTACATCCAGTCCCCCGGATGCAGCTGAGCCATATAACGGATCAAAGGAACCATCGATAACAGGCAAGTCTTTCAATTCATTTTTATTTTGAGTACTTCTATTTCTGGCCCCAGAAAGAGAATCAGATATCACTTCATGATAACAATTGCCCTGAATTTAACAAAAAGCATAGTTTAAAACAAGAGATGATAAAATTTAAATATAAACTCAGAAACATCAAACTTAATTAGTAATGCCCAGTTGCCCACACAATATTCTCAGAATCCTATATTATATAAAAATAAAATTAGAGAGAGAGAGAGAGATACTGAATCAATAAGAAGAGAGCCATGGGGGAATATAATTCTAAGGCTCATCTGTTTATGATCACATTAATCCTGCTCATTAGCCGGCCACTTAAGCAAAGGAAGCTCAGTTCAGATTAATTAAGCTTAATCAAAACCAGTTTATTGATCAGGACATAGCTTTCTAAAACTTCAAACTATGTACACTTAATTCCATCAGTAGATTCAATACTACTGTTCAGAGAGCCATAAATTTGAATGTCTTATAGCAAGAGTTCTGAAATTATTTGAAGCTTCCTACAAGCCCAAGAACATTAAGAAGCCAAGTCGAACAAACATCCCACAACTGGTATTCATGATTCATCACAGCTTAAACAGCTCTGAGAAGCTCGTTCACATATAAAACCTGCCCGTTTCACTAACTAGAAGCTCCATATCTAGCTATGTGCTATACAGGTAGAAAGAAGGATTCCTAAACAATAAGCACCGTGAAGATTAATACCTGAAACTAGAAAGCATAAGGACTGAGACCTAAAATAATACCTCAGTAGACTCTCCACTCCCCAATGTCTGAGAGAGCCTTTCATGCAATTCTTGTGACTGTTTTAGCTGATACAAAAAAGTGATATTTTTATTAGTGTAAAGTAAAGCTCAGAAATTTAAATGATGTGGGGAGAACTTTTCTTGTAATTCTAGTCCCAACCTGCTGTGATAGGTAACACTTTCCCTCTGAGCTAATGGAAGTAAATAGTCCCTCCACTTTTTTCCAAAATGAACTTGAACATGCCTGGACTGTTTTTGAAAAAAATACTAAATGATAAGCAACAGTAGTTAACCTTAATTAAGGGAAGAAGAAATTTGTACATACCACTAGAATTGTAGGCAAGATTTGCACACTTAGCGAGCTCTTCATGGTCATCGTCTGATTCTCCTAGAGCATCAGAATATAGTTTTCATTAAGAAGCCTAAAAAATAAATAGAGAATGACTATTGCAAACATCATTCCAATGTTTCCACCAGTACCCTCTCAATTGTACCAGCTAGACAATAGGTCTAATCCAGAATAGTCTAATGACTCATTAGATATAAATACTTTGCAGAATCACACATATTCTAGGTTTTTGGAAGAATACATTCACTTTTCATAGGTTATGTCAGTTGCTAAGAATGCTGTGCAGAATGTTGAAACCATTGTGATGAACTTATCCAGAAACTGCATGATGCGGATTTTGTTAAAGACTAATTCAGGAACTGAAAAGAAGTCACTAAAAGACTGCCCAACACTTAAACCATGAGAAGAAACACATAGCCTCTTTGTTTAGACAGAGGTAGCCAAAAATATTCAATAAAGAATAAACCCACATATCTATAAGCTAAATGCAGAAGCAAGGAACATTAAAACAGTAATGAAACGGATTTATCTAACGATTACCAGTAAAATCAGGTGAGCCACCACTCACACCGTGCCCTAGACGAGAAAAGCACTTGCGATCTTGTAATTTCTTTAAAGGACGGCCGGACTTACTGAAGAATCAAAGTGGAAAAACTCATAAGAATCAGATAGGTCAAGAGGAACTGGCAAACCACCACATGCAAAAAGAAGAAGAAGAATATTCCAGCACCTTCCATTCTTATCAGAGCCAGGTCTCATATTTCGAAGTGGATTAGTTGGGGGTGTACCATCTGACTTTTCTCCCACTGGTGACATGCTTGCCCTTGAAAACGAAGAGCCCCTTCCATTCCGGCCTTGTTTTCTAGTACCATCACCTATGTCTTCTTTGACAAAAAACTTATTCTTCTTCAAGAGCCCTGATGGATTTCCAACACTCTGAACACCATTCATAGTTTTTTCTTCTAATTCACCACTGCATGCTCCTTTATCTTTCGATCTATTTTCACCAGCACCAGATTCTTCACTTTCCGAAAACCTAGCACTGGCAGGGGAAGCAACAGTTTCGGGCTTAGCTTTCACATTCTGGTTTCCAATTGGTGATCCCTTAGAGAGAACGGAGGTGCTGTTTCCATTAGAAACCAATCGGGAACCAAACTCTGAAGGTGAACAACCTTCTGAAGGTGTCTGCACTTCATCATGATTAGACACTGGGGAAACAAGGTTGGCTCGCCTTGTCCGAGAAATCTTTTGTGGCCTTTGACCGACCCACTGTGTTATAGGCGGTGAAGCTGATCCTGAAGGCAAAGCCCGTTTGCATTTGTTTGTGCCGGTCCCTGAGGGACTTTTATTATTATTTTGTAGCAGTTCCCAGTTCTCTAGCGTTGATGATCCACGAGGAACACCGGATATTGAGTTTGCATTTGCTGAAGCACTACGTGGTGCTCTAGAGGCCTTTCCCTTTGCTAGTGGACTAGGACAGATAAGACTATTTTCTTCACGAGCGTTCAACCTATAAAGTAGATGATTGCATCATCATCGGAAAGTGCCACGAGTACCAAAACAAATTATTCTTAAAATGAGAAGGGATATAAGCAAACTAAAGAGTTCCTTTGATAAAAGGATGAGACAAAAAGAAATATCATCATACTTAATGCAACCCTTGGGAAGGAGTCGCTCCTTGTTTAGTCCAACATTGACATCACGAGAGAGACCACACTTCTCCGGCTCAATCTTATTAACTGAACGAGCATTAGATCCAGCAGGTGATGGAGTACCATCAAATTTATTTACACCAATATTCATAGCACCTGAGCTGCAAGATGTGAACAAGACAAGTATTTCATTATTTATAATGAAAATGATATACAACACTTCAGAACAAAGCCAAAAGGGAGTTCTGTACATTATATATCAGCGAAGAAAACCAATGTAGCTATCACTCATTACGTAGATTGCCATGAAAACCAACATCAGCAACACAGATCAATGCTTTTACAACTGCTAAACAGGTTTACAATATGGACAACAGCATGAAGCTTATAATTCCTTCATAAGACATGTACCGACAGCAACATTCAACTAGATGATGCTCCCAAAAGTAAACCTAATATAAGCACAGTCAAGAACCTTCAGATATAAGGAGAAAAGGTGATTCATTTTCCAAAAAACTGATAACAAACAACAACAAAAACAAATGCTCCATCTTTTTATTTACATTTCAAACCTACTCGGACATGCCAAATAAAAACAACATAATGTAGCTATTAAAGCTTGCAGAAATTTATGTTCTCCAAGGTACAAGGATATTCTGCTAGGTAATAGCTTATAATCGATTTTTCAATTGGAATCCAAAACTAAGTTGTGGGCGATTTGGCTCTTTTCTACCTATAAAATTCTAAGATGAAGATTTTGCTCAAGCTATGTGATGTTCCAAACCTATAGCATGTCCAAAAAAAAACACTGGAAGCAATCATTTCAAATGTATACTAACAAATCAACACATGACAATGCTTGCCACATGACAGGAAACTCAATTCATTCTTCTACATTGGAGATAGAAACAAGTACCGGAGATTCTGAGAATCAGAAGACTGCAATCCAGGTTGTTCACTGGTAAGCTTATGATGAGCAGATCGCTTTGGTTCTCCATCACCATCAGTAGGTCTTGCACAGACTGCACCTACTGATCGTTTTCTTTTCATTTTTTTGTCCCATGTCTCTCCTCCAGCAGGTAATTTTCGAATCTTTTCTTCAACAAATTCAGGATCCGTATTGCCATCTTTAACCAAGTCTCTGTCTCTAGCGATTAACATAGGCTGCCTGAGAAGACCATTTGTCCTGCCCTCTGCCTGAAGCACCAACTCCAATGAAAATACATTCAAACTGGATATCTAAAGGAGGAATATTGAAAAAGCGAGTCCACAAACCATCAGGCTATAGAACAGTCCTGAATTATAGAATAACATCTTACAAACCTTCTTTTCAAAATGTGATACCATACAGGATGTTAATGTTTTGTTTTAACATGGTTCCAAGCCATATCTGTAGCTCAAGAAAATTTACAAAGTGCCAAAACTATAGTAACTATTAATCCAAAACTTACACTTGTTACTAAAAAAAGGCGGGAAAATATAGGTGTCCAAAGTTAAGATTTCAGCCCCACATAAGCTCCCACTCGGCTACTCCAGCAAAAAATTGTTCTATTAACCATAAGCTCCTATTAAAAAATCATGCTATAATTTGGTACTTCATAGGTTTGATGATATCCAGAAGTATTAGAATCGTATTAGAGAATCCAGTTCCATCTCCATAGAAATTTATCAATATGAAAATTTTGAAGAAGACATCAAAGAAGATGGTTAGCAGTGAATGTTGATCTCCCTATCCCTCTTTCATCTACTTCATTGGAAGTAATAAATGTCAAGAAATAAAGCTGTTGGAAACACACTCAGACATAGTTTCAGTACAAATAATGACTACGAACCCGAGTTTCTGCTAGTGATGTCCGCACACGCTTATTCAGTATGACATTCTTAGGCCCGTCATCCAACTTTTGATGTGCGAGTTCTGAGGGACTCCGCAGCATCTGATTTCCTATCTTCAAATTTGAGCCACTGGTTCTTTCACTCGCTAAGAGATCATTTCGCTGCTGTTTCTTAGAGGTTGTAGCTTCACAATATTTGTTCAACTTATGCAAGCGCTCATCCAAACTTCTAACTCTATCACTGTCACCCAGAGAAAATCACAGAAAAATGCAGCACAGAGTTAGCCAAAACATTAACTACAGAAGAGAAGACAGAATAATCCCGGCATAGTAACATTGGTCACAACACATCACTGACACTCCCAATTACTTGATTGAATGAAAGGGGGAAAAAAATGAATCCCCATTGAGCAGCACAATTTTCACACCCCCCATCCCTCCCAAGGCACACTTATTGAAAACAGTAGATTCTGAGCTGAAGTTGCAAAACAAAATATTTCTTAGCATTCTACAAATTCTGAGATAGCATGGTTAGATAAAATTGTGGGCTTCTCCATTATGATACACTTAAACAAGCACCGGACTAAAGTACAAGGGTATATGCTTACCTAGCTCGGTTGCATGTTTCAGAGACACTTGTTCTAAACCTCTTTAACTCCTCTATGGCCACGGGAGGTGCGTTCCGTAAATGAGATGAACCAAACGAATTGTCCTCTGATGTGCTCCCAACTGAAAAGCCAAGGAGCCTCCTGAGTTCACCTGAGCGAGTATACTTCTGGTCACCCATAGCAATAAGATCCAATGCTATAGATTGTGGCAGAGAGGACTGCTCCGCTGTAGGAGTACCACTTCCCCTAGCTCTACCCTTTCCAGAACTGAAAACGCGACCATCAGAAGACTCTCTGAAGCTCCCTGATCTTTCCATAACTGGACCAGAATAACCAGGCCTCGGAGCATAGTTTCCAGGAAAGATCGTTTCAGAGCTAGCTGTGAACTCGAACCTTGTATTGCCAGCCATATCGAAGACTTTAGTCACAGTAATTCAAACCTATGAAGAGCTGTTTCCTCATAAGTTAGCTTTGCATCTGTACCTATCATAATCATATGAGTAGGAGCAGATAAAATTGATTTGCTGTTCCAGCTGAATTTTCAACTCCCCTAAATCTTTTAAAACAACATTCGAATTTCTCCACAATAAATCCCCAAATTAGGGCTGTATCAAAAACTTGATCATTTAGAGCGCAAGACTATATTTTTACACAATAACAATGGAAAAAATTTACTACAAAATCTCTCGTCTGTCCAAAAAACACCTGATCGGTAACCAGGAACAACTACAAGTTTACATCTTTCATCTTTTTTATATACATATTAAATTACAATTCAGCTAAAAAATCAAATTCCCGTACACACTTCCCACCTCAATGTACAAATAAAGATGCAAACACTGACCAGCTACACACCCAAAAAGGAAAGCTCACTCGTAATTCAAATAAAGTCAATCCATTCGAGCAAAATAAACCCCAAATTGAAATGCCAACGAGCTAAAAAGAAAGCCCTGATCACAAAACCCTAACTTGAACAGACCTGTAAATTAGGGTTTATCCAACAAAAAATTCCAGAATCAAACCCAATCCAAACGGGATAACAACACAGTAGAAGTAACGGGAGCAAGGAAAGGGTACCTACATTCGCCGGCGGGACGGAATTGGAGATCAAAGGGCGACAGAACAGGGCGAAGCAAAGTACGAAAGTATGAGTAGAGGTATAATATATGGAAATAATACGATAAAAATGGTGGGCTTGAGCTTGGATTTGTATTTTTATTTGTTGTCTAGGTATTTTTTGTTGGGAAATTGGATGTTTAGGCTTTGCAATTTTGGAGAGCGAAGAGGAAGTAGGATGACGGAGGGACCGGACCCGCTAAATTCGAGGGCTGTGTGAATTACTACAGCCTCCCATGTACCGCGGAGCTCTTTATATGCTCCTCACTCCATCCATTACACTTGGTAGTATTTATCATTTGAGTGACACAAATGTGCTCTATTCACACAATATATTACTAAGAATGTACACCATTGAAAGCCTTGGTGACTGTTGAATGAGTGTGCTAGATTGAGTCACTTGTTGTAGCCATTTAGGGTGACCTATACTACACTGATATAACCTAATTAAACTGAATTGAGCTGAATTCAACCTGGAATAACAATACAAGGATAGATGCATTTAATAGCCACAAATCTCCTAATTAACTTTTAAGTCATAAATTAAGAAGTCTATCAAATCAATAAAGAAAATACTAGCAAGTTTAAACAACTTTACCTTACCCTTATGAAAGTAAATTGGGCATCTCTAGAAAGTTTTTGCATCAACATATATAGCCTTGCAACTGCACTAGACACCGTTGCATCGACAGCATCGAAGAGATTTAGGTCATTCTTTGCTCGAGTCATCGTCGCTGTTTTTGAATCACTCATCGCAGAGATTCACTGGAATTTGTGGCAATAATTTAACTTACCAAGAGGTTCAAAATTTGATTGTTGTTTGAAGCTCAAAAGATTAGAGAACTTAAGGAGTAAGAAATTCAAATAATAGAGAGGAAATAAAAATAATGTATGAGGGGAAGCAAGAGGAACAAAAAGTAAAAGAATAGTGACTCCTCATTTTCCATTAGTGGAAGAGGGAGGAGAAGTTGTTTTCTTCAGAGTGCTAATGGAAGTTTTTTGAGAGATAGGATTTAAAAGGGGAAGAAGAAAGTAGGTTTTTGAAGTGTTTGTGGTGGATTTATAAGAGAAATATAAGGGCTATGCACCCAATTATAATGCGGAGTATATTAACTGACATTAAGTTTTTGGAGCATCGGTGGTAGATTTGGAGAATTCAGTTTTCGATATAATCTATGTTACCAAAGTCAAACTGGCCCCTTATAGAATACTAATAAATTATTATGATATATATGAGATAAGTGAACGTAAAAACAACAGCGTTGTAAGAAAACAGTTGTGATTATTTATGTATTGACCAGAAACAATCGCACTTTGTTCCATTTTGTCATATACTTCGTATAATATATTTTTTCTGGAATGTTATCACATTTAAACTCAATATTTTCGTGAAAGTTCATAATATATTTATATTTTGCTACAAGAAACAGTCATAATAAATCATAGTGTAAATTTATTAGGATAGTGACGAAACATAGAGTTGGAAGTATTAAGTATGTAACATTATTATTAAGGGTAAAGTCGAAACTCTTCATTTGGGTTGTATTCCATGTAGCTATATTCTATTGAGGCGAAAGCCATACAACTATACTTTAATGGGCTAAAACCCAACGGCCAGTGAGATCTTCATTTCTGACTCTACCTACAAAATATATTTATTTGTGAATATATAGTAATTTCAATATGGCAAGACACGTGTACCTACATGTAATGTGCATATTTATCCCAACGTCCTTGGGAGAACTCTTAAGGATCAACTCATATAAATACTGAGGTATTCCTCCATTGTATTCATTCAATTCTCAGTAGTTAGATCGAAAACTTTTGGTCTGACTTTAGCACAGGAGCTTCTTCCCCCCGACAACCTAGAGGGAGTTTGTTTTGCAGGTTTGGCACATTGTAGTGAGGTTCAACTATTTGATCGATGTTCGACATGCATTAATTGACACACCTTGTGGGACCCGATTATCAATAACCGAACACATTGTTCAATAGCACCCTCGAACAGAATTATGAAAAAGGTTAGTCGCAGATAGCTTCCATCGATACGAGCAGATGAGATCGACTCCAGTCCAAAGCTAAAACTTTGACAGAGCCTAGTCACCACCACCAACCAATGAACATGGTTGCGATTGGTTTTCTTAAGATTGAAAAATCTGAAAGTTATTTATGAGTGATGCGTAAAGTTCATATATAATCTGGCCTTGGCAATAGTCCGGTTGTCCGTGAGTGACTGTCACTAATAGAGGATTGGTTTTTGTGAACATTACGAAACATTTTTTCTAGTGTAACACATTTGCTTTGCAAGAGGCACATTGCGAAAGATGTAGAGAAATAAATCACAAATATAACTAAGAACAAAGAAGTTGTTGTTGTTATTTCGATAAGGTGGGCCAAAATAGTCCATTCTTTAACACTATTTGGTTATAACAATACTGTTGAACAAATGTTAGAAGCATGGGGTCCTAAACGAAAGCATATGTTGGTTATGCTTATAAAACATGGTTATCGCTGCATCGAAAGATATTTGTATTAGTTTGAAAAAAAACATATTCCCATTGATCTAGTTCAAACTACACAGTTTTCATTTTGATTTGTCTCACCATAAGTTGCACATTTTCCATTTTCAGAAAAAACAACAATACTAAATATTGCCCTTAAAATTGGAAGGATGTTTTCTTATTGATTATGGGATAATCTTTATTGGTTAAGAGCTTAGCCCAAATTAATGGTTGATTTATACAATTAACTAACCTTATTCTACAATGAACTAACATAACCAAATCAAATATGCAAACTTAATCAAATCCAAGTATTCAAATTATAGCTAAACTTCTTAACCCTATCGCTTAACTTCTTATCTTTTATCACTCAGTTTCTTCCTCAAATTACCTATCGCTCAGTTTATTGTTTAGTAATTTGTTAATCTTCTTCCCAAGATAGTCTCCTCCTCTTCTCTAATTAGAACCATATATCTTCTCCCGCAGTTGTAATGGAATCGACGATGACGAGAATCATACCCAACTAGAGCGACAATGAAAATGAGAGGACGGTGAGGACAGTGAGAAGACGAGAGTGGCGAGGACGTGATGAATGCAGGGAGGCAATGATAGGAGGAGGCGACAATAGGAGGATGCATCAATGGGAGGAGACATTGATGGGAGGAAGCGACAATGGGAGGATTCAACCACAACGAGAACACAACTGCTCTGGAACTTTGATACTATAGATTTTATCATGAATTGTAATGGGAAAAGTGGGTTCTTTGTGAGAATTATATTTTTGTAAATTTTGTCCGATATTGTAAATTAAAACACTGCTTTGTTGTGGTGGTGATTAGTAGTGTTCGCATGATGCTTGTTTGGTGGTGGGAGATGGTGATGGGTGTTGGTGATGGTAGGAGGGTAGGAGAATAATATAGTCTTTTTACACTTTCTAAAAAAATAGAAAAAACTTTCTTCCTCTGCAATTTAAGTTGGGAGAAAGGGAGTACTTCATTTTGGGGCAGATATCACAATCATGTAAAATTTTACTTCTATTTATTTATCTATTATAATGTAACTTTAGATTATTATAGTGTATTTTTCAGGGTTGAAAGCGCACACTCTCAACTGAAAAATTGGGTAGGAACTGCCACTGGTGCATTTCACGTGATATTTCCCAAAATTCATCATCTAGCTGAGTTACATCTCAATGAGATCACTGGTCAAACTGAAAAATCACAAAAAACAATTCCTCATCATATCGTCAATTGTCTTTTGTTCAGTCGTCTATAGTTTTAGCTTTCTTAATGTACCATTTCTCAAATTGAGATCGAATATAGGATGCACCTTCAAAATACTGGCAGTGATGTTGAAAATTGCAGGAGCAAGATGAGAAATAGTTTTGGTTTACCTTGTACTCACGAGCTAAATGCAACTTTGACTATTAAAATTCTGATTGATTTACTTAACATTCATGATTTCAGGAAGACTCTCGATATAGAGCCCCGGGAAATCGAGGAGCATCAAAGTTAAAGATAACCATCTTCACAATGGTTTAATGACTTGTTTGATGAAGTGAGGCACCATTTAGATGCGGAAATATACTACTCCCTCCACCTCGGATTAAATCATACAATTATTTTTTGCTCGTTTTTATATGCAAACAGATGTGGCGGGGAATACCCGTGAAGAGTAGAGATATTTTGGGAAAACAGTAGGCTAAGTGTGAAAGTTGTTGAAGTTAAAGAGGACATTGTGAAAATTTTACAACACATCATTTGCCATTGTAAGTCATTTTCAAATTGTATCATTTTTGCAGCGACGGGAAAAAAGAAATTGTGTTATTTTATCTTGGACGAAAGGAGTATAAGCTAGTGGGCTTTATGAAATTATTTATCCCAAATGTACTAATTTGGAGAAGCCTTTTCGAAGGTCACATAAAGGTCATCCGAGAAATAAGCCACCAAGTTCAACGAAAAGGGATCCATCTGCATGGGAAACTTCTGAAAAAGAATGCATCACAAGGTACACAAAATTTTTGAATATGTCTTATGACGCATGCTTATAGTTTTGTTCTTGTACTCGTAATGAAAGTAACATGTGCAGGAAAATCAAAAGGACAAAGTTCCAAAAAAATGGTATACAAATAAGCTCTTCCAATAGTACGTATAATATAACTAGATAACACACGTGCCGATGCACGAATTTATGAACGAAAATAAAAAAATATACCGTGGTTTATAACTCTAATTTATCATTTTAATTAGTAATAAATTATTATTATATTCATATGAAAATTATGCACGATGCAGTATATAAAATAAATAAATAAATTTATTTTTATTAATAAAAAATTATTCGATATTTGTTGATATAACATAATTAATTATTTTATATTCAAACAAAAACAATAAATATGTATATATGTATATGTAAAATATAGTGAAAAAAATATGAAATATGTTTTGATAATGAATTAAGGATTATTTAAGTAAAGTTATATTATTATTATTATTATTATTATTATTATGTGTGTGTCTTTTAAAGGAAATAGTAAAAGTATTCTTAATTATCTATAACTACTACTAAAATAGCAACTTTTAATCCACATGACATCCTCACAATTAGCCAACTCACATTGCCATATCATATTTCTGGAAAAAAACCCAAACAAAATCAGGATCTAATTAATTCCAAGACCATCACTCTACCCAATTAATTCCAAGACCATCCTTCTTCCTAATTAATTCTCCATGTTTAGCTAACAGAAGGAAAATCAATGCATGCCATTTTAAATTGATCACTAAGAGTAGCCTCTCCATTTTCCCATCCTTGTCTTTTCCAATTCTCCACATTAACAATAACCCCCCGTCTTTCCATTTCTCCACTTTAACAATAACTCCGTCCAAACTCACTGCCCACCAATTCAACAATCCTTTCTAATTCCCACACGCTTTCCTCCATTAATTATTCCCTCTATATATAACGACAATCAGATCACCTCAACTCCTACGACAACTTTTTATTTCCGGTCTATCATTCACTACTCACTATTCCGGCCATGGCTGCTTCCGCCGCTTCATCGAATTTAATTTCTTCTTTGAGATGTTAATTTATACTGAATTTTGGATTATCATTTGAAAAGTATATATAAATTGTTTTTATCCTAGAGATTTTAGTTAAGATTTTAGAATAGATGTTCTGTTACTATGAGTAGAGATTTAGTGTGTTTCTGGTGTAAATTGATGGTGGTTTGAGATTGTCTTTCTACTAATTTTATGATGTTCATCATTGCAGAAAAATGGTTTTACTCAGACTTCACAAAAAGTAGGATTTCCGTTTAATAAGAATTGTTCCTAACAAACCAAAACGATGGCAATCCGACACTTACAAGCTCATCACGAAGGATCTGAATACAACAAAATGACCGAAAGAAATGATGTTCATCAGGTAATTAACTACACTTTATAGAAATTACATGTGCTTGAATAGATGGTATATAATCTTCAAGAGCGTCTCTGAACTTTATTTTAGCCATAAACTTACCATAGTGATAGGCTCTATATATATGTGGAATATGTGTATGGTGGCTCCACTCACAAGCTTCTAAAGGAATATGGGCAGTTTGGTGATACAACTATTTGCAGCTATACTCAACAGGTATTGCCCACTCTTGCATTTTTACATACTAAAAATACTGTTTGTCGGAGAAATTTGTCTTTTCCATTACACTTATTTGAAATTTTGTGTATTGGTGCAATTTTAGTCCGAGCTTACTTTTGTGAATGCCAACACAACCCTCCTCATTGGACCTGGTCAATAAATGAGGATGATGTTTGACGATGTTCGCGTGTATGCTACAAGAACCAAGACATCATAGTGTCGAGGCTGCTGCCTCTGCTGCTTCCCGCCCCTGCTCTTAGTCGAGGCTGATGAGATATTTAAAATATATCAATATTCTTATTAATATTGTGATACATTTAACTTAAAAGTAAAAAGTTTGATTCAATTTTGTTGATATAATAATTAATTATTTTATATTTAAACGAAAAAGTTATACACATGTATTTTACATAGAAAAATATTAACAGTTATATTGAAGTACTTTAAGTTATAAAAAATGAAATATCAGTTGATAATGAATCAATAATTATTTATTTAAAGTTATAAAATTATGTGTCTTTTAAAAGGAAATGAAAAGGTATTTTTAGTTATAAATATTATAATTACTAAGATAACATACTCCTATCACATATAAAAAATACGAAGTCTAATTTTAAAAATATGATACTAACTTTAAAAGTTTAGAGTATAATTTAAATAATATAACGTATATGTAAAAAATATTTAATATTTATATGAAATAATATATGTATTTTGTTAATGTAAAAATAAATTTATATTTTATTAATTATAAAAATCATGTTGATACGAATATGAAATACATTAATTATAATTAATATATAATTAATTTTATCTAATTATTATTTTTAATACTCTTATAATGCAGGTACACAATTTTAATTATTCATAATATATTGATGAAAGTATAAAATATTTAATAAAGTTATATTTTTTAAAAGTGAATAGTAAAAGTATTCTTATTAGAAGTAATATGAAACTTCGAAACATTAGAGTTATTTAATTTTTAAAAATTCCAAACATTCTTTTGACTTTAAGGTAGATTTAAGATCTAATATTTTTTTTATAAATATTTTTGAATTTTAGAGTTGACTTATCCGTAACAAACATTTTTGAACTATTATGACTATTATTAATAGTTTTTAACACAAAATGCTAACAAATATTTATCTTTTCTTTGACAAATAGTTGAAAAAATAATATATTAATTAAAAGTCATGTTACATTTACTTAATAATATAATTCATGCGTGATAATATTATAAATAAATAACTCCACATTGATGTCAAAATTTGTTATGCTTCTCTAAATTAAATTAAGTGGACAACTGTGAGCCTTAGTTTTTTTCCTACTTCAGACCCTATTTCTACTTCCGTATGAATACACGGAGTACTAGGTATGTTTGGTTTGATAAATGATAAATCAATCTAACCATATAAAAGGGGAATTTAAAGCAAAAATATCATCACAAAATCAGAAGAGTAAACTTGCAGATATAGAAAAATCCCTAAACGAATGTGTTCTAGCAGAGACATTGACGGAGCTGCGGAATCCATAGGAAAATGTAACGGTACTGGTTGTGCCCAGACCTACGCCGTTGTTCGCCGCTGCATTCTTAGGCAGGATCGCCACCCCTCTTGAAGCCATATGTCAGTTTTCAACTGAGAGTTTTGGTTCACGCAAACTTTTGCCTTCTAATGAAATAAAGACGCAAAATCAACCAAATTGATATTCATAAGAAAGCCAAATTAGAGTTCTAATG
>JAULKJ010000006.1:4560038-4572489 GCA_032355405.1 Rubia balearica
ACGACAATCTAATACAAATTGCTCCAATGTGAAAGGGCTATGTAATACAAATTGCTTCGAATCGGGTTTCGGGTTGTATTCGGGTCATAATCGGGTTCGGGTCGGGTTGGGATCGGGATCAGAATCGGGTTTTGGGTTGAGGTCGGGCCGGGTTCCAGAATATCGGGTCAGAATCGAGTTTCGGGTTGAGTCCTGGTCGAGTTGGGTTTGGGTAAATATTTTGCGGGTCAGAATCAGGTTCGGGTTCAGTTCGGTCAGATCGGGTTGGTCCGGGTCGATCAGAAATTCGGGTCAACAATTGACAGCACTAGCTGTGAATCCCCTAACTCGGCCCGAGTGAGTAGCTTGACTAATTTCCAATTGAATCGGCAATAATTGTTTTTTACTTGTAAACTCATATTTAATGCATCCTCATACTGTGTGTACAACTCGTATTTTATATTCGTGTTATGCTTTTAACTTTAATTATTTCATTTAATCCTTTAATTACGAAATGATCATTTTAGTCCTTTTTCATTTATATCTTCCTCCTTTTTCCCCCTTAAATATTTGAATTCTTTCCATTTATTTTATGAGAAAGACTCATATGAGAGCCGTCTCACCATAACTTATGGTGAGACAAGGTACAAACAAAAGTTCTCAAATTACAAAAAGTACCCCATGTCATTCTCATCTTTAAATAATTGTATTTAAACCCCTTTATCACCATAAAATTAGGTGAGACCGTCTCATCCAAGTCTTTGTATTTATGTATTTACTTCTAATTGTTTACTTTCTTTTAAATATTTACATAATGAGAAAGTCTTTTGATACAAATCATGAAACCTTCGTTTCAATAACTTTAGGGCAAATTATAATTATTTATATATTGTAATACATTTTAAAAGTTTTTCAAACTTATAGAAACCTTGCTGCAATAAATAAAAACTTCAGGAAATCACCACATTCGTTAAATCAATTATAAAATGACCCCGTCTAACTATTGTTACATAATTTCATACTTTCAGAGTCTTTAATATTTTTGAAAATGCAGTCACAACTGAATGTTCAACTACTGTTATAGAGTAATTTTCTGCATATTTTCGTATTACCTCACAATCACAAGATATTGATAATCACTTGATAAAAAAAAGGCATGAATATCTGAGTAACAGCTTTGGTTCAACCTGCAGCAGGCTTGCTGAAGCTGAACACTCATAAACAAGGACTGCTTTGGAACAACTCTCGAGTCCCTAATAATACTGATCACTAGTTATGTTTCCCCTATCAGAAGCGCTTTTAGGATGGCCTCTTTATTAGCATCCACAAATGCAAGCATATGACCAGCCCCCGAAGTCTCATGGTACCGAATCCATGGAAGCTTTTCAGCAATGTAGCGCTGCAGCGTCACAGGCACGAGGCCGTCTTCATCTCCTTGCCACAAATGAACTGAGCCTTGAGCATCAGCAAAAGGGTCCTTAAGATCCATGGGATCGAATTCGCACCTCCCAAATCCAATTATCATGTCCCGATGGAACGACTCAAACTCACCTTGTTGTGCAACATATTCCTGCAAAAGTCAAAACCAACCATCTTAAATCACGAACAGAAGCAGAATACATGTTTTCTTTCATTTGAAGAATCACAAGCATTAGAAATTTGGATGAAGAGTACTGCGGGTGATGGTCTAGGTCCCATCTGGGATAGGATTTGTAAATCTTGGCGAGATAACTTGGGTCTTCCAGATACCACACTTGAGCATGGGAATAGTTTCTGAGTGTTCCACCAGTAGGTAAGCCACGGGGCGTAATGAGCAACGCGAAGAGCCCATTGGTCCTGAGGGAACTGCTGATTGTATGCTTCAACAGACAGATTCGATGGGAAGCCAGGCCACCAGTAATTGATCACCGGAGCAATCATTGCAGCACCAGCTAACCTGACACCATTCGAACCAATGAAGTCCATGTTGAATAACGAAACCAAGTCCAAGAACCAATGCCAGAATCATTGAAAAATTGTGTATTTATGAGAGAAACTCCGGTTATCAATAGAGAGACTATTTCAAGCCATTTAAAGGAGGAGGACTGCATTAGGTTGACAGTTAAGCGCGATTTTTTGTCAAATTTCACAGCATGGATATGCAAGAATAATAATTGGAGTATGTTTGTTATACAAAGGAATCTCGTTCGATAACTTCCATCACTAGAAAATACTGAGTTCAGACAAGTGGCTATTGCTCTCATGGATATACTCAGAGATGTACACGAGACATGACAAGATTACGAGAAAGGGGCTATTGTAACAAACCAAGAGATGTAGAATAGAATTACTCCATGATAAAGACAGTAGTTACCTGTGGGAAATGTAGTTAAGGCAGCCCCAAACCACTTGTCCTCCCATGGAAGTCCCGATGATATAAAACTTCGGTCCCAATTCCAACTGATCAGCAAGCTCCTCTACATCAAGTGCTACACTTCTTAAAGACCGTTTCGGGTCAGGATCACTTTCTCCATAACCCGGCCTATCAAAAGACACGAAGTATACGCCAAGTTCTTGAACAGCTCCCTGGAAACAGCAGAGTAATCTTCAGGACACCTCTTCTAATTTTCTAACAGACATATTAAGAAGTTTAAGGAAGTACCACAGTTGCCATTGCAGCTTCGTGCCTGCTAGAGCCAAAGCCATGAACTAAGACAACCTTGTACTTGGCCGACTCCTTGGACACTCCATGCTCCTTATAGGCCAAGTGTCTTCCATCCCTAAGCTTGATTCGAGGTCCAGTGACCGGTGGACCACCCGACGAGCCACAGATTCGCGGAGGTGGAGGCAGGATTGACCGGAACATCCATGCTAGCAATGCAGCTAACAACACTGCTATAACTGTCTTCAACATCACTGGAAACAGCAACAATGCAATGAATTAGAAAGAAGAGAAATAAAGTAAACAGAATCAATGCTCTAGAAACAAGAACAATGAAGATAACCCGGAAGATACAAACAAGATAGAGTAAACAGAATTAGGTTATTCATGAGAACCCAATTCTAGAAAATAAAACCCAGAAAATGCATCAGCTCTAGATGAACTACAACGTACAAAAAGATGTGAATGGCCTCAGCTGTGAAGCGGAGGCTGCGGATTCCGTGACGGCAACAGCCTGTAAAGGGGTAAGATGACAAAACAAGGATCCCATCATCACTCTCTGGGGAGCCCAGAATCTGGACTGCAGAAACCGTCGGGTTTTCGGCACAAAAAAACTAGATGAACTCAAGAAAACAGACGAAAATGGAGGATTTCCCAGATGATTACAAGCTTTTGGGAGTGATCCAAGATGTTTTGAGAAAAGTGTAACCATGGTAGTAGAGAATTTGAGGTGAAAATGGAGACTACAGCCTATCAATCAAGCAAGTATTCGTATCCATTTGTCGCGACTTTCAGTCACCGGGACCAAAACAACATTAAAAAACGTCTTTTTCATTGCATAAAAGTAACGTGAAAAAGAAGCGGTAAAATGGCATGAATCAATGAAATGCAAATTGAGTATACATACAGAAAAAAAGGGTGGCAGAAGAGAACCTGAAACTGGAGAACGTTGGAGAAAATCTGACTTCTCTGCTAAAAAAAAAGCTTAAGCCTTTAATAATACTGGCATTTGTTTAATGAGGATTCGGACACGACAAAGACAGCTATTTAGCTCAACTACGGTATGGGCGCGGTGGTTCGACCAACATTTGGCACTCGAACACTGGGTTGGTGGAACCATAATCACCTACCATTATCATATATTATACAAAGACGTTACCAACGATTTCTTCCGAGTTCTCGTAACATGTTACAACCACAAGTATAACACGGGAGAATGTAATATGGTGATTTTTCGTGAGTTGAGGTTATGAGCCCAACAAATCACATGTTTTAATTTCGAATCTGGTAATGTCTAGTGACAAAATGTTACAGCGGAAACATGAGAGAATGTGTAATAAGATATGTGAATTTCATTAGGTACTTTTCCGAATACTCTCTCTTTTACGAGTAATATAGTTATCAGAATTGTATGTTGTGCTTTAATAAACAATCATTTTGTTGTGCAAAGCATTGATAGATGTCAATTAATAAAATAATTGAATGAAAATAAAAATAGCTTTTGAAAAGTTCTACCCAAGTAATAACTACTACTCTACTAAAACTTTGAAAAGCAAGAGAATGCGTGAGGCTTTTCATGATGTCTCCACGTTGACAATATTCCAAGGTTGGGCAAGAAAAAAGAGAACAAAGCACTAATGCAGTCACCAAACAGGTCCACTAAATCAAAGTAGATTAATACAACATTACACATTGCACATGTTACACACTTCATTTCTCCTGATCACATGTTATACACTAACCATCAACAACAGAACTGCAGTTTCGTTTAAGTCCTTAGGCAGCCTTGGCAGAGGCAACTCCTTTCTCCTTCTGAAGCCAGAAGCTTACCAGAAATGAGTCCAATATAATCTACGAGAAAAATCAGACAGTAAATCAAAGGAAAGTTTGAACTTGAGGAAACAGTATGAGTAAATTTTCAATGATTCTTCTGTTGAGGATCCAAAGTATGACTAAGAAATAGGGGATAGAAAGTGTGTAACCTGGTTCAGATGAGCAGCAACACAGGGAAGAACCAGCAAACCGGATTCACCAAAAGCACCGCCGAGTTGCTCTACTACAGCAACCATCACTGGCAATGTTTTCTGCAAAAATATGCAAGAAGGGATTCTTTATGACAAAACAGTATATTCCACCACATACACGATGCCCTCAGTTATTTCACAGCTGATTTTTAGTATGTTCTTGTGCTGACAGGATTTCTATAAATCAGTATAGATATGAGAAAGTCACCTGGCTTGCAACAAGTAGAAAAGCAGTGGCGTTTTGTTTCTTAGCAAAAGGAGACTTTGCCCCAAACATATTTGACATAGCACCAACTGCAAGACCATTAAACAATAACAGGACAGCATGCAGAAGCCTGCAAAACAGCATGCTCGTTTAAGGTTGAAGTCACAAAAATAAGTGATACATACAGATAGGCATGACTACCTCAGGCTAAATACGGTTGATTCAGAATACAGTCATACAATGCCATTTAAGGTTTAAGAAAGAAAATAAACTTCAACAAACGAGCAATATTTCCAGTATAACATGGAAGCATAAGAAACTTGTCTAGATATGGCAAAGAACTCTATTTTTGTTTATGGGTCAAGATCTTGAAAAAGACCAAACAGCCAGTAATGTATGAGAGACAAACTACAGAAACCAACGAATGAAGGAAATATATGAAAAGGACATACACTCCCATGCCTACAGCCAGTAAAAATACCGCTGGCTTTACCATTAGAAGCAATGACCTAGATCTGCTAACTTGTATCCACGGTACCTGAACATATTTCAGAATTTAGAAATGACCAAGGCATTAGAGTTCGGAAAAGAAAAATTAAATGAAATTTGATGTATTGAAGATTGTCATACAAAATAGAAAGGAGCCTAAAATTTGTTGAAAATGACACATTCAGTTCTTCCCAT
This sequence comes from Rubia balearica, assembly GCA_032355405.1. Classification (NCBI taxonomy): domain Eukaryota; kingdom Viridiplantae; phylum Streptophyta; class Magnoliopsida; order Gentianales; family Rubiaceae; genus Rubia; species Rubia balearica. Next base: position 4,565,572 of record JAULKJ010000006.1, read on the forward strand.
TGGATATCAAACTAAAATTACAAATGATTGCATCCAAATATTTCATACTAGATCTTAAGCACGGAGTTATGAACATTCAATGCAATGTTACTGCATGCAGCTTACCAGACCAAGTAGAACTGCACTGATCATTGACAAAAGTTTACGATTGCGATCAGAGAAATCTGCTAGACCTGCAGGTATTCAGGGTAAACTTAATTAACACATCGAAGTATAGGGCCGATTTTAGCTAGTACATAAATTTCAAAACAACCCAAACTAATCCTTCTAACTTCCAAAAATAATTTGAGCTTCCAAGATCAAGCCAAAACTTGTGCCATTAAACTGGGTCCGAAATTCGTCTAGCGTTCATGCCGGTAAGTGAAATCTTTTGTAAGCCAAACATGGCCGGTTAAGTACTTCTCTGATTCACATAACTCAGAAGCAACTCTAAAAAGTTATTAGTATGTTGTAACACAGGCCACCAATTGTACCACCATTGTGTCTAGACCTAATAACTTGCACAAACTATCCAGAGTAGGAGTTAACCATTTAAATGAAGTGAAAGCTTGCATCAAGACAAGATTGCACTGTAGGTCCATTTCAAATAAGCTCACTCGGTAGTATAAAAAGATCTTAGAGAAGAGAACTAGAGAAGAATAACATTTGTAATCTAAGGTGATATAAAAATATCAACCGTCAGTAACCGTTGCCAATACTAAATGCAAACAAAGATGGAGATATAAGATGAACTCCTGCAGAGTCGCTTATCATCTTTAGGCATACATGAAATACATGTCCATAAGACTTATTACGTAGATTAATTATCCAACAGATGTGGCCACTGGCCAGTATCTACAGAAGTACACACATATTGGGCATCAAAGAACTCAGAAAGTCAGGAATAAAAGGTTTTCATTATGTTCCAGAGCAAAAATACCATTCCTCCAAGTATGTTTCTTGGTGCCATAAACTAGCAAAGAAGGTTAGTGAGCATACTCACTTTTGAATGACTCCCGAAGGACCTGTTGAACAGAAAAGCCATCAATTTAACCCATTAACATCATAACAGTTAAAAGACATGTAATTTTGAGATCATTTACTAAGGCAAGAGTTTCCATCAATCATTTTCATGGTCTAAAGCAGTCTAGCCACTAGTGCCATTTTTTTACCCTTCAAGAATGATATCTAGCAAATCCTGTATCAGATACAGGCAAGCTAAATACCAATAAAACAAAATACTATCTAAACCACAGGAGAGCCTTCTTCATATAAATCTCATTTTATAGATTTCAGGCACTATAGAACTGAAATTTCCTTCTTAATGTCATAATTTTATAGATTACAGATCCTCACAGTTCCTATAACAAAAACAAAAATCAACTAGTTTATAGCTAGAAGTAATTCAAATGGCTAGTTTAAACATTGTTAACGTCATAGAAGTGCGTATTACCTTTCCAAAGATGAGAGGAATAAGTAATGTGAGAACAAGGCTTCTCAATAACTGTTCAGTAGGAACTGACACACCAACTCCAGAAGCTATGAATTTGGAAATAGAAAAGGGAATCTGATAGGTACAAATAGGACATTAGATGTCTTCAGCTCAAAAGAAGAACAGTTTGTTCTGTAAAGACCATAAGATATTGCAGAAAATAGTGACGATATCCATGTATATGCAAGCAAGATAGCTTGTATGACCTCCAGACAAAATTTTCTTTAGCATTGCAGATACTGAGATCTTCTTATTACAAATCACACTGATAGACAAAGGAAGTGGAAATTTGTTAAAACATGAGCAGGTTCAAGAAAAAATGTACTGAATCCCTCCTCTCATTGCAGACAAGGAATTGTTTGATAGTAAGGAAAATAATATTATTAACAGAGCAAGGAAGTAAGATGTTTTAAACTGAGATACTCCTACTAGTTTATATGGCAGAATTACTCAGCACATGTTAACTCTAATCACTGCTTAATATAAAGCTGCTACACCATGTAAGAACACTACAGTACCCTAGTAAACCAGTCCAGGTCTCAACCCTGCACACATCTGACATCACTGTCTCGTAAATTGAAGATCAAACTAAGTGAAAAGTTGATAACTAATCAACGTGAGCAAGGGCATAGAAAGAGATGGAGGGAGAGAAAGACAACATAAAACAGCATTCACTTGAAGTTTTATGTCCAACTTCAGGACAGAAAGAGATACAAGGACATATCACTTGGTAATGGAAAGATACGGCATCAAGGATCCTTATACTGTAGAGCATACTGAAACATACAATTAAGATTCCCAGGATATTTGATATGAGAGTCATCGCAAGGGCAAGGGCAGAATTACCACCAGCTAGCTGCGTGTAGCAATCCAAACATCAAGTCAGTCTTGCTAGCATCCTTTTTGCTTCTTTATGTTTATCCATCTTACTTTACATGTCCGCGTTGTATGTACATGCCAAGCATAACGCTTTAAGGGAAGCTCATGACAATCAACATACCTGAGTAAGTGCTACTCCACTTGATAATGTTGTAGGCATACAGCTAAAAATAGCCAGTCCTGAGGACAAAGTGACAACAAAACTTACTGAATGAGTCATATTACCATCGAACACAGCAGCTGTTTGTTCAGTTGATTATCCGGGCTCAAGGATTACTCATATTGCTACAAACAAACAAACTAGTGCAAGTTCATCATCTCTGTTACTTCTAGCAGCTTCACATTCTAACATGATACCGTGAAGATCACAAATATTTCATTATCAGTTACCCACTCAACTAGCACACAGTAGACGAGAGATAATAAAAGATGACATGTGGACTAGAAGTACCAAACCCAATCAGAAAAAAATAAGAGGTCAAGAGAAAAGGAATAATTGGGCAAACCTGTAACAAATTCCTGAGGTTGGAGCTTAAGTAGCAAAATAACTTTTGAAAATAGTGGGGTAAAGAATAAAAGAAAATTGTAATACAACTGAGGAAACAAGTTTTAGCAGGTCAAAAAAGCCTTTGTCCCACATAGAAGTCGCAAGAAGAAGCAGAAATGTCCCCAATTCAAAATCCCTCTTTTTTGTTCTTCGTGTTTATGATTAATGCACCCAGTTAGAACAAAATTATGAAGCAAGAAACCAAAGACACATCAACCTACAAAGAAACAAAGAATGGAGCGCAATGCACTAATGAAGATCATACTAGACCAAAAAGTCCAACTTGCCAAGCTTCCGCAGCAGCACCAATCGCGTCGGAGCGCAATATCAATCCTGCCCCACCAAACAGTATCACTTGTATGACAGTACCGAAAAACAAAAACAAAACTTAAACGCAAAGACTAACCTGATATGATGAATATTCCAAATGTGCTAATCTTTGACAGATAATATCTATCAGCAACACAACCAAGCGTCGGATTCGTAAATCCTGATGCCACTCCGCTGACAAGAGCTATAATCAACATAATAAGTTACTCAGCAAGTGAAGAATGTGAATTGGGGCATCTTCGCATAGCTATTGGAAGAAAATTACTGGAGGCGAATTTCAAGAGAGGTTGAGTCCAATTCCCGGCCTTCACCTTCCTCCCGCCATCGTCTTCCTGAAAACACCATCACGTTGAGGGAAAAGCTGTACTGACCGGAATCGAGAAATCAAATTAGAGGAAACTGAACCTGAAGCGATAGCGAGTTATTGCTGGCTCTGACTATGGCGGTGGTGTTCGAAATACGAATGTTTGACTCGCGAGCTACAGTGAATGAGCGGTTGGCTGGGAACGGCGAGTCCGCATATGTTAATTTGAAATTCAGACGACGGGAAGGTGACTTGACGGTGGCTGGAGATGGAATAGTGAGGATTTGGAGGGCTCCCGTCATTTAAACGAAACACGCAGTAACACTCTCTCGGCCAAACTCACCTTCTAAGGTTTTGAGTGTCCAATTCAGTACTTGTATTTATCCGTCCGATGATACAATTGTTAGTAAATCCGTTTTTAGATACAGCTTTCATTATTACTCCCTCCGTCCCGACAGTTTTGACATGTTTTTTGGTCAACTTTCTCAGATAAGAAGAAGCTACACAGTTCATGGTCTCAAAACTAAAGCAAGGCAAGCCCTGTATCAAGTCTCCAGGTTTCAAAGGGACATTGCCACTTTAAAGATTCAAAGTAACACCTGCCTATGGCATGGTAGAGTAGGCAGGAGACCTCCCAGTGGCAGAACCAGAAACTCAGGCAAGGAGTGGTTGAAAAGGAGTGTAAAATTTTTTTTGCACGCTTGATAAGGCGGTGGCGTGGCGGGCGGCGGACCAGAGGACGGGCTGCTTTGTTTGCGAAGAACAGACCGCAAAATGAACAGATCGCACACACAGGGAAATGAGTTACATTACATTAGGGTTACATTTGTCTTGGGTTGGGCCGATTGTGTTTCAAGCCAATCGGCCCTCCTTTTTTTCCCACCAGCCAAAACGATATCGTTTCACTTATCAAAATGACATCGTTATGATAAGTTAGGAAACAAAAAAAAGACAAACTAAAATCAGCTTCTTCTTCGTTTGCCTTCACAGCGGTGACTTTGCAGCCAGAATCCGCCTCCTACAAAAGTGCAAAGGGGTGGCGGAAACCATGGATTCCGGCGGCCCTTAACCCTAATTTTCGGGCCGCCGGATCTTAGGGGTGGCGCCAGCACCCCCTCGCCACCCCCTGATTCCGCCACTGGAACCTCCCTCTTTCGTTCCTTTCTGTTGATTCTCTTCTCATCTTCATGATGGGCAAACTGCAAAAAGAAATTGGGTTTAATATAGAAGATAGAGTAAAGTGCTTAGATGACCCACAGTTCTTTGGAAAGTGCAAATATAACCCTCAGTTTTTCAAAAGTGCTAATATACCCATGACTATTTTCAAAAGTGCTAATATACCCATGGCTGGCCAAAATATGTAAACTTATACCCAAATGCCCCTTTTTTCCTCCTATTTTTTTTTGGGTACATCCGCTCATTTCAATGGCTTTGGGTATATCCACACTTTCAAAAAATTCGGGGTTATATTTGCACATAACAAAAAACTGAGGGTTATATAAGCACTTTACTCTTATAATTATCTGTATTTTGAGATTATTTCTATTTTTTTAAGTTATCCTAACTTCTTTGTAATAAATGAAAATAAATATTAAATCACCGCATTACTAATACTTATCATAAAATGACTTTGTCCCACTATTATACCGTTTAAAACAAAAGGTTGTAATGTAAATAGAATAAAACCGTTTAAAACAAGAGTTTGTAATGTATATAGAATAAAACAATCAAATTTATGTACTCTCTATTACATCCCAATCTGTAGTTTAATTATTCACTTAGTCGCTTAATTTTGATCTCAAAATTAATTGATAAATAAGTTGGATATTGTCGTAAGTGATCTCGTTAGATTGGTGGTAGTATTTTCAAAATATTAACTTTTCATAAATTATATTTACACAAAATTATAGATGTCAATGATTAAACTTTTTTATGAATCAACTGGTGACAGAAGTGGTTTGTACGGAGGGAATAACACAATTAATTTATTTTTATTTCTAAGCATTTTATCATTATTCATAGCTAGTTCTATTTTGATTGATTGTGTAATATTTTGATTCATTTAATTTATTTGGTCCATTAGCTTAACCTCAATTATTTATTTGTATGGTTAAATTTAATTTCAAAAGTAAATTATCCATTTTAATATTATTAAGATGAATAATTGAATTCGAGTGATAGATATTTGAATCAAATTATTAATAATAAATTTATTTTGATGAGTTAAGTTATTGGTAGTATATGAGACTATTTTAACACATCCTCATAAGAATTTTAAAGTAAATTTTTTTTTCTAAATTCATCATCAAAACTGCCAGCTGAATAATAATTTTTATTACTTAAAAAAAATATTGAATTCTAAAAAAAATACTTTACCACTTCTCAACTATGTTAAAACACGTTTAGATGATGCATATACTCTTTTTTTTCACTTTTCGATGCGAGTGTATCACATTAAAACATTTCACTCCGGAAAATAACGAAAATTAAAAACACATCTACCGAGTCGTATTCGTACGTTGAATTCAAACAAACAAAATTAACTACGTAAACTCTCTATTAACGCGAACCAAATTTCCAGATAAATTATATTAACACCAAATTAACGCTCACCAACTGCCATTTCCAAGTCGTACATTTAAGTACATTGCATCAAAACACACGTATTTCAATTTTCCATGGGATAAAATTACAGTCAAACATTCCAACATTCCAACGGGATAAAATTACAGTCAAACATTCCAACATTGATACATAGAAAGGTTTTTTTTTCCTCTGTCTCATTTTAACCTGCAATTTAACTATTCATTTGATTAAAACATTCTAACTTTAACCCTAAAATTTAATTGGTATATAATTAAAAATACTATTGTGTGATGCATGATTAGATTCGTTATATCATATATTTTTAAAGTATTAAACTTTTACAAAATCAAATTTTTACAAATTTTAATTATCGTTAATGAAAAATATTAATAATTAAACAATTTTTTCAAATCAACGGTTAAAAGTTATAACCTGGAGATTGAAATGGAACCGGGGAATATATTTTTAAGAATGGGAAAATATATAATCCCAAGCAACATATAATGGAAATTATTTGCTTTGTCCTGTCAATAGGGGATACTTGAATCATTTTTACTAAAATAAACCCAAATTGCACGGCTAGAAATTAGAGTTATCGCAACACTTTCTTTGCAGTACTTATTAAAAATGTTACAATAACTTATAAAGTGTTACTTAAATCTTTGAAAAGTGTTACATAAATGTTGAAAAACGTTAACAAAATTTTAGAAAGTGTTACATTAGGTATAGAGTCCGTCTCTTGAAAGACGGTCTTTCCATAAGTCATGGAAAGACCAAGGTTTAAAGTGTAAATTAGAAGAA
>JAULKJ010000006.1:4577272-4590195 GCA_032355405.1 Rubia balearica
TTATAAACTTTAAAGAAAGAATATAGAATTTTGTTAAATAGGTGCTACATCATATACTAAGTGTAGTGACGGAACTAGACCAAAATACCAGGTTGGGCGGGCAGGACAGGACGGATCCTGGGCGAGGGGAGGCAGGATGTATATTTACCCTTTATTTACCGAAGGTTGGGGGCCCGCACTTTTTACTAAGCATTTCAATTTAAATGAACAGTAAAAAAATATTATGCTTATAAATGTATAGATTAAAACACAATTCAAAAAATGATAAATTTCTCAAAATATTTATTGAAGATCAGCCGCTTAGAAGACAAGCAGAATAACTAAAACAGTTCTTAACATTATTCACTAAAGGACTAATTTTATTCCATTTAGTTTCCGTCCAAATTGTTTCCAGAGACTAGCAAAAGAATTTATATTTTAAAGTGCAACATCATACATACACTGACTTAAGAGTTAAGACAATCGAGATTTTGGCATATATATGTGATCGGGAGCGCCATATGCTTAAGTGCTGCGTGCAACTGAGAATCGAGGTACATAATTGAGAAGAAAAGCAAAACATCATATAATTCAAAAATATTTATTTCAATAATAATTATTGGCAAGAAATAGTAAATAAATAAGGCCACGGGAAGAGAGGTGGCAAATAAAGGGAACAAATCCCTTATTTTCCTAAAATCTATAACATGACCACTGCGTAATGATCCGGTGAAAATATTTCAAACCGTTTATTTAAATAGAATATTAAAATAAAATAAAATCAGCAGAGGGCTGAGGAAGAGATCGATGCATGCATTAAACTATTTATAAGTTTCACGTTCAATTCCGTAACTTTCTCGCCACCCGTCCCACTACCTTTGTGAATGACTTGTGGGGAAGTGCTGGTGGCAGTCTTCCATCAGGAGACCGATCGCAATGTTGAGTGCAACCACGCGTGTGATTATTTGCCTGTTGTGATTGGCACCCTGGACTATCTTTGTTTGCTCCATCACAGCCGCTACTACTTAACTTCTTAAATCCGCTCTGGACAATAGTGGTGGCATTAGGAGCTTCTGCAAGGGGCTGTAAAAGCTTTTGGGGAGCCGGAGCCAGTGCTGCTGCATTTGATGTGTCAGTAGTCACCTCAATGGATTTTTCATTTGGCATCAAGGTAGAACAAGTAACAGATGCAAATGATCCCAGGACACATGAGATGAGGAGGGGTAAGAATACCATTTTGTTGGGTGATACTAATGTTATAAATGCTCTCATTTTATCAGGGAAGAAATCTAGTTCCAACACTACTTGAAGTTGTTGCGTTTTCATTCAACCCATTCTACCTTCATATTTATACACACTGCTATGCTTTATTAAGTTGGCAGAAAACCAGGGTTTTGTTACTTCAGTCCATCCACACGTAGCCCTAAAAAAAATCAACCACTCATGTTTGAGTACGATCCATGTTTACCGAGTCTACATGGTCTTCCGCCATAATCGGGTAAATAAGTTTTAGTTATTTCAGTCTGCCGTTAGTAGAGTGTGTAGGAGAAAATTTTATATGTTAGGAAGTTTGTATGTTAAGGTGATGGTCCAATTATATGTTGCTATGTGTCCAAAAATTCAACCACTACGTGATATTTAGCTATTTTTATAGAAAAATAAATGATAAATTGACAAATGTCACTATGTGATTGGGCCAACATATTAACATATAAAATTCCCCAACATATAACATTTTCTGTAGTATATACCGTAGTTATATCATCCTTTCATATAAAATCTACTCCTTTTACAGTCTAGAGGAAAGATCCTTTTAAATAAAAATGTGATTATAATAGTAATCAATTTGAAATGGAAGCAATTTAGTAAATAACACAATTTAAATTTTAATATTTTCACTACTATTATTTTTTTAATTGTTAATTATCTTTATACTCTCTATTTTGGCATTAACTTATGATTCTTAATTACAGGTTAACCAATATTTTAGCAAAGATAATTTAAAGCTACTTTTACTAATAATTTTGTCCCTTTCTTTTTGTTACCGTAAAATATACTCGGCCACATTTAATTAGACGAGATTTTGATTATCCCAATACCGTATCTATTAATAGCTATTTTCTTGGTCAAAGTTGTAGTTACATGTATTCATCCAAACAAAAATTTGTTTTTTTTAAAAATAATTTTTTAAACTAATATTCTAGCATTCATAATTTAAACTAAAAGATAAAAATATTTGTAGCATTCATAATTTAAAGATTTCCATGACACTGATAGTTTGCAAGTTGAGAGTTGATACTCTTCTAATGGTGCAGCCTACCGAGGAGAGGAAATGGAAATGAGATATTGTTCTGATCATGAGGAGGATCACGTAGCAACACCTTGACCAAAAAACCCAAGAGAAGCACCAGGTTATCAATTGAATGAAACAATTAAATATGGATAGCATGCATATTAACATTATGCTTTGGAATGTTAGGGGCTCAAGCACTTCTGATAAAAGATTAAAGAGGTTATCAGTAAAACGCACATAGATATCTTAGAGCAACTCGAACGGAGACGCTATCTTTGCGTTGTGGGCACAAGAAGATAAAATATTACTGCGTTTGTGAACTCCAACGTTACGGTAAATATACCGTATCTTTGCGTTGTGGGCACAAGAAGACAAAATATTCAACGATCCCAGGAACCATGTCCGACGTGAACTCACGATCACCACCGCGGGAACGACCACGACACCGGGGACGGAGCGTGCACCGGAGGAACGGCAACGATGTCGTCGTTCACGAACGTATCGTGCAAGAACGTGTCAACCTCGGCGGGAACATCGTTTATCCAACGTTAACGGCAACAAACTACATCGAGTGGGCACTGGTGATGAAAATCAACCTGAGAGCTCAGGGCCTTTGGGAGGCGGTTTCCGGCGACGACGAACCAGGAGAGAGGGAAGACATGGCTGCTCTCTCAGCCCTCATCCGAGCAGTACCGCCGGAAATGGTTCCGGCACTCGCCGTGAAAAACTCGGCGCATGAGGCTTGGGAGGCAATACGTATGATGCGTGTTGGCGTCGATCGAGTACGGGAAGCCACGGCGCAGCGTTTGCGCAAGGAATTTGAAGAGATAACGTTCAAAGACGGCGAATCACTCGATGCGTTCGGAATGAGAATCACCGGCATCGTCAACAATCTCCGGTCACTTGGCGACGCCGTCGAAGAGGTGAAGGTGGTTCAGAAGTTCCTACGTGAAGTTCCAACTCAGTATGCTCAGATCGCATGTTCAATCGAGACCCTTCTCGATCTGAACGGCATGACCGTGGAGGAGCTGATCGGCCGGCTCCGGTCAGCCTCCGAGCGATGCTCCATAAACTCTGCGGGCAGCACAGGCGGCCAAGTCCTTCTCTCAGAACAGGAGTGGATCGCGCGCGGCAAGCAATGCGAGCACGGACAAGGATCCAATTCCGGCACGAAGGGGAAGGCCAAATGGAAGGGAAAACAGCCGAATCACGGCCGCGATGGCAGTCAACGAGCCGCTAGCCGGGATCGAGACATGACCAAAATAAAATGTTACAACTGTAACAAGTTTGCGGGTCACATCTCTAGGGACTGCCCGGAACCACGACGAGAGCGCAAGGAGAGGGCGAATCTCGTACAAGATCAAGAGGAGGAAGCAGCGCTGTTGGTGGCCAGGCTGCACTCGCTCACGATCGGGAGCCACGTTTCCGACGAGCACGTGCTCTTGAATGAGGTGCGGTCTCAGGCGAAGGCAACGGCGCAAGAAGGCAGGTCCAACACGGTGTGGTTCTTGGACTCCGGCGCTAGCTCTCACATGTGCGGCGGACGGGAGCTATTTTCTGAGCTTGACACCAACGTACGTGGCTCGGTTAAACTCGGAGACAACACGTCGGTGGAAATCGAAGGGCGTGGAACGATTCTCTTCACATGCCTCAACGGGGAGCATTTGACGCTTTCAGAGGTATATTTCATTCCACGCCTTCACAGTAATATTATCTCTTTGGGGCAGCTAGACGAACTCGGATACGACACCCGAATTCGACACGGGTGGCTTCAATTGCGCGACCAAGAAGACCGCCTGCTCGCACGGGTGCCAAGGAGTCGGGGACGTTTATACTTGCTCCATCTAAATCTGGCACGGCCTGTTTGCCTCGCTATGCACAGCTCCGAAAGTGGTTGGCGTTGGCATGCCCGTTACGGCCACATACACTTTGAGTCTCTCCGACGACTAGCGCGAGACTGGTGTATGGTCTCCCGAAAATTGAAGATGCTGAACGCATGTGTGATGCGTGCTTGGCCGGAAAACAAAAGAGATCCCCCTTCCCTCACCAAGCAAAGAATCGAGCAAACGATCGTCTTGGGCTGGTGCACGCGGATCTTTGTGGCCCGATCGATCCACCCACGCCTGGAGGTAAGCGCTATTTTCTTCTAATGGTGGATGATCTCACCAGATATATGTGGGTTTGCTTGCTCGCAACAAAGGACCAAGCTGTCGGTGCAATCAAGAGGCTTATGGCGGCAGCAGAGGTGGAGAGTGGATGCAAACTTAAATTGCTACGAACTGACCGTGGCGGAGAGTTCACTTCACAGGAACTAGGTGACTATTTTGCAGAACGCGGAGTGCAGCGGCAGCTAACGGCGCCATACACGCCACAACAAAACGGAGTCGTGGAGCGCCGAAACCAAACGGTGGTCGAAATGGCGCGCTGCTTGTTGAAGGCGAAGGAGGTGCCGGTCAGATTTTGGGGTGAGGCGGTGACAACGGCGGTGTACCTGCTGAACCGGGGAACAACGAAAAGCGTCATCGGAAAGACCCCCTACGAAGCGTGGCACGGGCGTCGACCGAGTGTGCAACACCTCCGCGTTTTCGGGTGCGTCGCTCATGTCAAAATGGCGCAACCAAATCTGAAGAAACTGGACGACAGAAGCACTCCGATGGTGCTGTTTGGGTATGAACCGGGGACGGCGGCGTATCGCGTTTTCGACCCCGCGACGGAGCGAATCAGAGTCTCCCGGGATATCGTTTTTAACGAGGATGCAGCGTGGGAGTGGACGCGTTCAGGCAGCACACAAGGAGCTGAACGGCAAGGTGAGACGGAAAACTTCTCTGTTGAGAATTTTGTTTCCCCTACTACAGGTGGTGACGCGACTTGGAGCATGACGCGCACGGAGCGTGTCTCATCACCAAACACCGGAACCCCTCCCGCAACACCAACGATTCCGGTAACAACCTCACCACCGACGGTGGAGTTTGTGTCTCCTCCCACCGGCGCATCGGAACCAACCCCAGGAGAAGAGGCGCCACGACGATATCGCACATTGGACAGTCTGTTCGACGAAACTACCAACGCGGATGCCGTGGAAGACGACGAAAAATGCCTTCTCTCTGCCGAGGAGCCATCGAGTTTGGCTGAAGCGGAAACAGATGAGAAGTGGCGAGCGGCGATGCTGGAGGAACTGGCCAGCATTGAGGAGAACCAGACGTGGCAATTCGCTGAGTTACCGGAGGGACACCGAGCGATCGGACTCAAGTGGGTTTTCAAGTTGAAAAGGGATGCAGCCGGTGAAGTGATAAAGCATAAAGCTCGGCTGGTAGCAAAAGGCTACGTGCAACGACAGGGAATCGATTACGAGGAGGTCTTCGCTCCGGTGGCTCGTTTGGAGACAGTGCGGGTAATGATCGCTATAGCAGCACATCATGGGTGGCCAATCCACCACATGGACGTGAAGACGGCGTTCCTCAACGGAGACTTGATCGAGGAAGTTTACGTCGAGCAGCCGCCGGGTTTCGTTGCTCGTGGTATGGAGCACAAAGTGCTTCATCTCAAGAAAGCGTTGTATGGACTGCGTCAAGCCCCGAGAGCGTGGAACGCGAAGCTAGATGCTAGTCTGCGCAACCTGGGTTTTGTGCGAAGTGAGGCAGAGCACGCCGTGTACCGGCGCGGTGAAAATGAAGCATTAACCCTCGTAGGAGTTTATGTGGATGATCTCATAATCACGGGATCGTCTACCCAAGAGGTGGCTAAATTCAAAAAAGAGATGACGAATCTGTTTAAAATGAGTGATCTCGGTGGACTGAGCTACTATCTGGGAATTGAGGTGCAGCAGAAAGGCGATCGGATCACTCTCTGTCAAGCCTCGTACGCAAAGAAGTTGCTGCAAAAGGCGGGCATGGATCACTGCAATCCGTGCGCAGCACCGATGGAGGCGCGGCTTAGGCTCAGCAAAACTGGCGACGGAGAACCAGTTGACGCCACTCTCTATCGCAGCATAGTGGGGAGTCTCCGCTATCTTGTCCACACGAGGCCGGACATTTCGTACGCCGTCGGCTATGTGAGCCGGTTCATGGAGAAGCCCACAACGGTGCACTATGCAGCGGTGAAGCACTTGCTAAGGTATGTTGCTGGAACTGTGAACCTTGGAGTCTGTTATAGGAGAGGAAGTGGAATTTTGGAGTTAACAGGATATAGTGATGCGGACCTAGCCGGAGACGTGGATGATCGGAAAAGCACAACCGGGTTAATCTTCTTTCTTGGGCAATCTCCGGTGAGTTGGCAGTCACAGAAACAACGGGTGGTGGCAATCTCGTCGTGTGAATCGGAGTACATAGCAGCTGCTACCTCAGCTTGCCAAGGAATTTGGCTAAGCAGGTTGCTCGGAGAACTTCTCAACGAGCAACCACGAGCACCGAGACTCTTAGTTGACAACAAGTCGGCAATCTTTCTCACAAGAAATCCAGTGTTCCATGACCGGAGTAAACACATTGACACCCGATATCATTTGATTCGCGACTATGTTGAGCAGGGTGAACTCGAGATTGATCACGTCAACACGGAAGCTCAACTCGCTGACATTCTGACGAAGGCCCTCGGACGTGTTCGTTTTCAGACGCTAAGGGGCAGAATTGGAGTTGTTGACATGAGCTAGCCAAGGACAAGATTAAGGGGGTGATTTGTTGATATTTATAATCTTGTCATTTTTTCTGTATTTGTAGTTTGCTATTTTTTCCCAGTTTATTCTCTTTCAACTAGCCGTAGGGTTTGTTGTTATTTGTCCGAGTCCTTGGGTAGCATGACTTAGCACGATAGCAGTTACGTGAAGTGATACGAGATTATCGGATCACGTTGTGGAGAATGTGTGTATATATTGAATGATATGAAGATGAAAAGAAGCAAGATCTTCCTGCACCAAAACTTTGCACTCTGTTTTTTTTCTTCCAATACTTCTGTGCCCTGTTTTTGCTTCTGAAAACTAACATTTGGTATCAGAGCGCACAACGATCCCGGTGATCATGTCCAACGAACGGAGAAACGGCGAGAACGATATTTCGCGATCACCACCACGGGAACGACACCGGCAACGAGGGCGCAGTCCGCTTCGCCGGAATCCCAACGAGATGGTGATTCATGAACGCGTGATTCAGGAAAGGACGAATTTGGGAGGCAATATCGTCTACCCAACACTAACAGCAACGAACTACATCGAATGGGCGCTAGTTATGAGGATCAACCTACGGGCGCAGGGCCTCTGGGAGGCTGTGTCCGGCATCGGAGAACCAAGCGAAAGGGAGGACATGCTTGCACTTTCGGCACTACTACGAGCGGCGCCTCCGGAAATGGTGCCAGCTCTAGCAGTGAAGGAGTCAGCCCACGAAGCTTGGGAGGCAATCCGGCTGATGCGCGTCGGAGTGAACCGTGTGCGGGAAGCAACTGCGCAGCGGCTTCGCAAAGAGTTCGAGCAGATCACGTTCAAGGACGGTGAATCTCTCGACGCGTTTGGGATGCGTATCACCGGAATTGTTAACAATCTCCGGTCTCTGGGTGATACCATCGAGGAAGTCAAGGTAATTCAGAAGTTTTTGAGGGAGGTTCCTAATCAGTACGCTCAAATTGCGTGCTCGATTGAAACCTTGCTTGATCTGAATGGGATGTCGATCGAGGAGCTGATCGGACGGCTTCGATCAGCCGACGAACGCTGCTCCGCCAAGACCACAGGCAACACCAGTGGGCAAGTCCTACTCACGGAGCAGGAATGGATTGCACGTGGAAAAAGCAGCAACTCCGGAACCAGCGGCAAAGGGAAGAATTTCCGGAGAGAAAAGAAGCAGAACCACGGGCGAGATGGAAGTCAGCATGCTTCTGGCGGCGATCGTGACATGACGAAAATTAAATGTTACAATTGCAATAAGTATGCTGGCCACATCTCAAGAGATTGTCCTGAACCAAGGCGTGAACGGAAAGAGCGAGCAAATCTTGTGCAAACTCAAGAAGAGGAGGAAGCTTTGCTTGTTGTTATGTTGAATTCTCTCACGATCGGCAGTCAATCGTCCGACGAACACGTGCTGCTCAATGAGACGAACTCTCAAGCCAATTCGACACAATTGGCAGGACAGTGTGACATGACGTGGTACCTTGATTCTGGCGCAAGTGCTCACATGTGTGGCAGGCGTGAATATTTCTCTGACTTGGACACCAACGTGAAAGGATCGGTCAAGCTTGGAGATGACACTTCTGTGGAGATAGAGGGACGTGGTACAATCCTTTTCAAGTGCCGAAATGGAGAACATCTCAGGCTGGATGATGTTTACTACATTCCTCGACTACGTAGCAATATCGTCTCTCTGGGACAATTGGACGAGATCGGATATGACACTCATATCCGACATGGCTGGCTTCAACTGCGCGATCAAGATGGACGTTTGGTAGCGCGAGTGCCGCGGAGTAAAGGGCGTCTCTATATTCTTCGCCTGAATTTAGCACAGCCTGTGTGTCTTGCTGTGCACGGCGGCGAAAATGGATGGAGATGGCATGCACGCTTCGGGCACATGAATTTTGAGGCACTTCGTCGACTAGCACGTGATAACATGGTGTATGGACTCCCGCAAATTAACGAAGTCGGACGTGTTTGCGATGCTTGCCTGGCTGGAAAGCAGAAACGTGCACCATTTCCTCACAAAGCACGAAACAGGGCGACCGAGCGACTCGAACTTGTGCATGCAGATTTGTGTGGACCAATTGATCCACAAACTCCAGGAGGTAAACGTTATTTCCTCCTTCTGGTTGATGATCTCAGTAGATATATGTGGATATATTTGCTTGCCTCAAAAGATCAAGCAGCCGAAGAAATCAAAAAGTTCGTGGCAGCGGCAGAACTTCAGAGTGGTTGCAAATTGAAGGTGATGCGCACTGACCGAGGCGGAGAGTTCACCTCTCACGAACTTGGTGAATATTTTGCTGAACGAGGAGTACAGCGACAATTGACAGCTCCGTATACGCCGCAGCAAAACGGAGTCGTCGAGCGCCGGAATCAAACCGTCGTTGGAATGGCGCGCTGCCTGTTAAAAGCAAAGGGCGTGCCGGAGAAGTTTTGGGGGGAGGCTGTAACAACGGCGGTGTATCTTCTCAACCGAGGGACAACAAAGAGCGTCACCGAAAAAACGCCGTTTGAAGCTTGGCACGGACGACGACCAAGTGTAGAGCATCTGCGTGTTTTTGGGAGTGTTGCCCATGTCAAAAACGCGCGTCCAAATATGAAGAAGATGGAGGACAGGAGCACTCCAATGGTGCTGTTCGGTTACGAGCCGGGAACAGCAGCATACCGGTTGTACGATCCGGTGACGGAGAGGATCAGAATCTCACGTGATGTCATCATTAATGAAAATGCGGCATGGAACTGGGCCCCACAGGGAGGTGAACTTGGACGCGGTCAAACCTCACAAAACTTCACGATCGAAGGTTTTGTTTTTCCACCTGCAGACGCTTCCCCACGCCGGAGCAGGACTGCAAACGATGGAGACGCGACGGAGAGCTCAAGCTGGAACACTGACACCGACGCTCGAGCCAGAGAAGGAGATGACGATTTCCAGCCGACGCCAAATTCTCAAACCGCTCCAGAAACTCCAGCCGTGCCGTCGACGACAGTTACGAAGTTTGCATCTCCACCAACAGACGCATCACAGCCTACTCCAGGCGAGGAGGCGCCTCGCAGATATCGTACACTTCAGGACCTATACGACGTGACTGTAAACCTTGAAGAGAAAAATGACGACTTCTGTCTGCTCATCGCCGACGAACCGGCATCCCTGGCCGAGGCAGAAATGGATGCGGGATGGAGAGAAGCTATGTCGGAAGAATTAGCCAGCATTGAAGAAAACGGAACTTGGCGTCTCACTGCCTTGCCGCCGGGACACCGTAAAATTGGTTTAAAATGGGTTTTCAGGATAAAAAGGGATGCAGCCGGGGAAGTTGTGAAACGTAAAGCTCGGCTGGTGGCGAAAGGGTACGTGCAGCGGCAGGGAATTGATTTTGAAGAAGTATTCGCACCAGTTGCGAGAATGGAGACCGTACGTTTGATGATTGCACTTGCAGCGCATCACGGCTGGCCAATCCATCATATGGATGTCAAGACAGCCTTCCTCAATGGAGAATTAATTGAGGAAGTATACGTCGAACAACCGCCAGGCTTTGTGAAACGCGGTGAAGAACAGAAAGTGTTGCGCCTACAGAAAGCTTTATACGGACTTCGCCAGGCTCCGAGAGCCTGGAACGCAAAGCTTGACACAAGTCTTCGCAACCTGGGATTTGATCGGTGCGAGGCGGACCATGCTGTTTATCGACGGGGCAACGGGAAGGATTTGCTTCTCATTGGAGTTTACGTGGATGATCTTATAATTACTGGAACTTCAATCGACGAAGTGATCAAGTTCAAGGCTGAAATGACCAATCTTTTTAAGATGAGTGATCTTGGAGCCCTAAGTTACTACTTAGGAATTCAGGTACAACAACGGGATGGTGTAATTACATTATGCCAATCAGCATATGCAAAGAAATTATTGCAGAAAGCTGGAATGGTGGATTGCAATCCTTGTGCAGCGCCAATGGAGACAAGGCTCAAGCTTGGAAAAGTTGGCGAAGGAAGGCTTGTTGACGCCACTTTATACCGGAGTATAGTAGGGAGTCTCAGATATCTGGTTCACACAAGACCAGACATCACGTACGCAGTCGGTTACGTTAGTCGATTCATGGAGAAGCCCCAGATGGATCACCTAGCAGCAGTGAAGCATTTGTTGCGATATGTGGCAGGAACTCTGAATTTTGGAGTTTCATACGGAAAAGGGAGTGGAACTCTGAAGTTAACGGGCTACTGCGATGCTGACCTAGCCGGAGATATCGACGACCGGAAGAGCACGACTGGTTTGATTTACTTCCTCGGGCATGCCCCGGTTAGCTGGCAATCACAAAAGCAAAGGGTGGTGGCAATATCATCTTGCGAGTCTGAGTATATCGCGGCGGCCACCGCTGCTTGCCAAGGAATTTGGCTTAGCAGATTGCTCGGAGAACTGAAGAACGAGCAGCCGCGAGCACCGAAGTTGTTGGTTGACAACAAATCGGCAATCTCTCTCATCATGAACCCCGTTTTTCATAATAGGAGCAAGCACATCGACACTCGGTACCATCTGATTCGAAATTATGTAGAGAATGGTGAGCTCGAAGTCGATTATGTTAACACAGAAGCTCAACTAGCTGACACTTTGACGAAGGCTCTCGGACGAGTACGTTTCCAGGAGCTAAGAAGCAGAATTGGAGTTGCAGACCTACAGACTTGAGCTGACAAGATTAAGGGGGTGATTGTTGTAAATAATCTTGCTTACTTGCTTTTCTATTTTTAGCAGTTTGAGGCTACGTGACTTAGCACGTTTTAGCCGTTTGTTGTGGTTCGAAATTATCGGATCAGTTTGTTTTGTTTTGACTTTGAGGTGTATATATGGAATGAGAAATCAGAAAAGCAGGCAACGTTTTCTGCACAAAATATTATCTTTCTGTTTCCTTTCCGTTTTGAAGCCAACAGTGCGTAGAAATTGACGTGGAGGAGTTTCGGAGGCTGATTTGGATGACGTTTATTGACGTGAAGAATTCGTCGGTGTTCATCAAAGGTTGGACACACTCGCCGAGATGATGGAGATGCTTCTCCAACAACGTCTGGCGACTCCCGTTGCTCATGGTGAAACCGAAAACAATGACAACAACTCTTTTGAATCGTTCGCCAATGCTCCGTGCCCAACAAGGACAACCGCGGATCGACTCGAGAATGACACATGCTGGGAGTCGGCGTTCGGCATGGAAATTCCTGAAGTTCATTGAAACGTGAATGCGGGGGAGTTTTTAGATTGGATGGTGACTGTGGAGGCAGATTACGATGCGTCAGAGTACGGCGAGGCAGTGTACGATGAGTCGGAGTACAACGAGTCAGTGTACAAAGAAGATGAATCCGACAAGGTAATATATGATGACTCCATATACGTCGAGTACGTTGGTGCTATATATGACGATACCGAATACAACGTGCCCTTGTCCGACAACACCGTGTATGCCGAGGTCATATATGATGAGCCTGTATACGATGAAGAAGTCGCGCTCGATGAATATTTTTTGGTGCCAAGTAAGGCTACCAAAGCATCTGCACCGAATGATTCCATTGGCGCGAAATTTTTGATGATCGTGGCTTCGATTAATCACACAGCGAGTTTAGGACCAATGTGCAAGCATGGAGAAAGAAAGAGAAATTTTGATGACATCATGCAGTGGTTACAGAAATGCATATTAAGGTAAGTCATTTTACGGAGGCGACTCTGGCGTCGACACATGCGGGGCGATGGAGGCCGAGTCGCGATGGAAGTCGAAGGAAAAATTTCCTCTCGCTGAGGAGAATGATCCAGATTGAAAATCACCGCTGAAGAAGATTTCGAAAATCTTCATGCAATATTCCTTTTGCATGATTACGGAAGATTGCAATATTCTTTCCTTTTGCATGGTGTTTTCCGTGGAGGATTTTTTGGAAAAGATTAATACATGGAAATTTTGGTTGTGTATTCAAGTTGTGTGCATGGCTTGCATGGAAAGTCCAAGATATTTGGGTGATTGTAGGTTTGTTTTG
>JAULKJ010000006.1:4607326-4621198 GCA_032355405.1 Rubia balearica
GTGGTGTCACGAGTATGAGAAGGCTGATTCTTCTAGGCTAGAAAAGGAAAACAAAGGGTAGGCTTGATATTGTACGCAAATCTAGTATTGCCACGAGTATGAGAAGGCTAGAAAGGAAAACAAAGGGTTGGATTGATATTGTACGTGAACCTAGTATTGTCACGCGAACCTAGTGTGTTATTAGTGATTGAGAAGCTACCTACTAGAGGATATTATGGTAATGGAAGGAGTATACACTTGTGATGTTGATGTTGGATGAAGAAAAATTGTGGGAAATGGTGCGAAGAATGATGTGGCACGTGGATGTTGCTGTCGATTCTAGCGGAGGGTGAACTTTATGGTATGAAGGAAAGGAGGAAGGCCACCTTTCTGAACGTCTCTTTTTTTAATGCTCTTTTAGTAGCGATCACGATTTTGGAGCTGCGATGTGAATGAAAATCTGTGGTCGGCAATCCTCGCTATGTCTAATGAATAGCAAAGAAATAAGCATATTGCAAATTTGCATTGTCATTCAATCATAATCACAGTGTAATTAATCAACACAATATAATGTATCCGTCAATAATATTTGTCATTGATGTGGTGTTGATGTTAGGATTGAGAAAGAGGCAAGTTGTACCTAAGGAATTAGGGAGGACAACTGAATGAACGGGAAGGTTGGGCATGCTGAAAAATGACGAGTAATTTTGCTGAACTGGATGGTTCAATTTCTGAAGACCTCTTTGTACTAGTATATGTTACCATGCACCCTTAATTGTCAACATTGACGGATCTCTGTGAAGAAAAAAATTCATTTTCAGCTACCTACTTTCATTATATTATTTTCTTCAGATAAAAGGAAGAAGCTGATACTTAGTCCATTTTTACTGCCACTGGCATTGTCAAACCACCAAAATACAAGGAATCTGTAGATAACATTGCTCATTACATTGCAAGTCAAGGCAACCCTTTCAAATTAGCAAACCATGGTTTACAAACAAAAGCATTTGTACAGACTTAATGGTCCACGATAATCCATAGATTCTGATAGAACTAACTTAGGCATATGTCGCAATTGACAAAAATGCTTGCACCCGAAGCTTTCCCCAAGAACAGGGCATGATTTTAACCTTTCTTTTCAACTCCAGCACAAGCTAAGGGGCATGGTGCTGAAACACAACAGAAAATCGAACTTAATAACACAATTCTGTACATGCCATAGCATCAGCTAAAATAGGGTACAAAAACTAACAAATATTAAAGTTACGGATAGTAATAGTACTTGGCCCGCAACCAGTAAAAGTAGACAGTTCCGAGAATTCTTTGCCACCTATCATTCTTCGTTATCATCGTCATCATCACTCGCACGTGCAAAGTTCAGAAGCTCAATGGAACAATGCATTAACCAAAACCGAGATTTCTACAATGAATTGAACAAGAAACCAAAGTTACCATGCCCAATCCATTGTTCCTCGGTTGCCTATGCCTGCATCCTCACCATAAGGAATATAAATGTGCTGCTCAGCAGCCTCCAGCTCCAAAATCCTAGGTCCTAATGGTGAGGAGCAGGCATGGCCTGTGCCCCTCAACGGGGCCGGGCTAATCCAAAAGTTGCATCAGGTTGAGGTTGATGAGACTGAAATGGGTACCAAGTAAATATTAGAAGCAGACAGCCAAAGGGTATGTCTCGAAAGAGCAGAGAACATAGATTTCAAGACAAAATACACTCCCTAGTATAATCAGATTTACAAAGCCGACTGTGGAATTTAATCATCCAAAACTGTTAAGATTTAATCTCTTGATTTGGGGCACAAGCTCAAAAAGATATGGCTACTTAAAAAGAAGAAGAAATCAGAATAACACTTTCTTCCAAGTACAGTAAGTTGGAATTGTAAAGTCAAGCGACTCAAGCCTCGAGAGAACTTCTGACAAGTACACCCAAAACTTGACAGGAAAACCATTCAAATTATATCATACGGAAATACAAAAGCAAATTGGCAAGGAAGTATCAGGACCAATTCTCAAGCTAAAGAGAGAGTAGTTGTTACCTGAGCAAAGGATTGATGAGCCTGTTCATGGGGATGAATGAATGGCATCCCAGGATGCTGGAAAGGATACTGTGCAGTGTGCAAGTACATAGCATTGTTAGAACGTGCACCAACATGATTAGGGCTGAATGGAGTCATCATTGCTTCTGGAATCCCATATCCAATTCCAGCATGACCCAATGGTGAAGTCCATGGTGCTGGTAAATGTTGGTGTAGTGGCTGTGGTTGGTGCTCAGTTGATATGGGTGGCCTACGAGCAGACCCCAGTTGTGGGAACTCAGTGTTATAATTTATAGCCGGTGCGTACATTGGCTGGATGGTGTATCCACCACCACTGAATCCAAATCCAGGATCGAATCTCTGCATATACCTGAGAAGAAACAATGAAAAATTACTTTAAACAGTATAACTACTTTCAAACCATATTTTAACACAACAACAAATGTGGAGCAAACAATCTGGATGCCCAGACTTGAATTAAAGCAACCAAAATTGCTACTGTAAATTAGCGGACCTTTACCTTGCAGAACCCAAAACCAAAAAAAAATAAAAAAAAATTTATTGACACATTGCAAGCGGGAAGCTGCCTTTACGCATTTGGTCACTAAGGATAGTAAACAATTGCTACAGTACACAATTATGTTCTTTTCAAATGAAACTTAACCTCAGCTAACACGCTCCAGAAACAAAATGACTAATAGCATAACTACGTCTGAACCTTTTGCATGTTCTCAAGCCAAAAATAATCATGCCACAGCTGATGACACACACCTATAAGAACAAAAACTAAGGCAACTAAAGTTTCTAAACTCCAGAGAAAACTTAAACAGCACAATGAGGGTAGATAGAAGATAGAAAGCTTTGCTGAAATATAAATGTGTACCTATCATAGTTCCTATCATAGTCAGGATCCTTGCGATCAATTTCACGGTCCCGAAAAATAGCCACCCTATTAGCAACTTTAGATCTACTAACTGGCTCCTTTTCAATCTTAGCTCTAGTTGATTTACTACTGCCAGGTGCAGAATCAATTGTTGCTCTGTTAACATTCTGATCAGGGTGTGCCACCGCCGGTATAGATTTATCTTCTGTCTTTGTTACTCCGCGTAAAACATGATAAGCTATCTCCTGTTTCCTAGGTTCAATATCTCCTCTCCCACTTCCACTTCCACTCCCACTGAAACTATTAGAGTTAAATATCCGAGCTCGGGCTTTGTTGTATTCTTCTTTCCTTTCCTCAACACTTTTCAAACTGTTGGACTTTGACAAATGCGAATTTGAGCCACTCAAACCCAGTGAACCTTTTTGAGGCCTCTGCTTAATTGCAACCTTGATGGACCCACTGTCTTCTGATGGCAGAGTAAGAGGAATATCAGCTAAACGTACTGAAGGAAGCCGACATTCAGCCGTCTTGCGTACAATGATTCTGGAACCAGATCCATCTGGCAGATTGTTCTCCATCAGAACCATTGATTGCAATGAATAGTGTTGAGCGACACGATGGGCTGCCAATCGTAAGTAGGATGTTGGAAGCTGTTGAAATTCTATTTGTTGTCTGTTGGGATCACGTATGAACTTTTCAATGTCCTGCTCCATTCTTAGGACTGAAACCAAGAAGGTCAATATAAGTAACCAACAGAAGAATTCAAAGCAATAGTAACCAGAACATCCTCAATTCACATGTCAGAAATCAATCAAAAGGTACTGAAATTGGGAAAATTATCAATAATAAGGTAAGATTGACCCATCTTTACAAAGGAATGTCAGCATAAGGGGCTAATTCTGGAATTAGTATAAACAAGAGCATATAAAAGCATGCCAATAAAATTACCAAGACAGGGTATTACAAGCAGAAAGAAGAATAAAAATTAGTGGGGAGAAATATGAAAAGTTGTGAGTAAGAAAGTGTATGGTCACCACCAGTGATAGGAAGTGCCAAAAAAAACAATCCAACATTTTTCAGACAAATGAGGATCTAGCTCTCGCAGTGGTGTAACATCCTGCTTGAGTTACTATGGGGCATTACCTAATCTTGGCATTGGTAATGTGAAACAATCCAAGTATAGTGGATGATAAAGTTATGCAACAATCACTTTGAGATGTCATTGCCCACCCGCATCATAATAGTTTATCATCCAACAGGTCTTAACCACATGAGAGAGAGAGGTGCAAACAGTGCTTGATAATATTCAGTTTGGCAAATGTATCAGAGTATCCTCTCTGACATACATCCCATTCATAAATGTAGTTACTTCGAAGAAACATACTAATACCATATCAGGGTTTGTAACTCCTAGTACTTTCTTCTCCACCTTCAATTGATACTCATAGGGATGAACAAAATCACTTAA
Source organism: Rubia balearica (assembly GCA_032355405.1). Lineage (NCBI taxonomy): Eukaryota > Viridiplantae > Streptophyta > Magnoliopsida > Gentianales > Rubiaceae > Rubia > Rubia balearica. The sequence continues at coordinate 4,611,705 of JAULKJ010000006.1, forward strand.
TTGCAAAAAATATACAATGCAATTAACTGTATCACAGTAACTGAAGACCTGATTCAGCTCATAAAATCGTGTGCGTGTGAAAATTTACTCCAAATACAATAAACATCTAACAAATAATGTTCAGCTAAACAAACAAGCAGTTTAAAATATCCATACCAGAAAGGCGCTCGCGCGGGTTTTGCAAAGCCTCTAGTAGAAACTGGTCCACCGAATTCACCAAATCCTCGGACGGTCCTCCACCCGGAATCGAACCCAAATCGTCACCGAACTCGGGTTGACCGTTAGCGACGTCGTTCGCGGAGGAAGAAGACGCTACGGAATTAGTGGAGCCCTTCTTCGAGGAAGAGAGCATGAGATTGCGGACGCTGGCGTCCAAGTCGGCGACTTCCCACGACTCGGGCGGGGCTCCAAGATCCGAATCCACCACAGAGGCCTCCATGGATATGGTACAGATGAGTAAACCCTAGGTCTTATAGTTTGTGAGAAAAGATGTGGTCAACTTGAGGTGGGATTCGGGTCGCTTCACCCCGTCGATTTGGGAAACTCGTTGAATTTCATGGGAAAACCAAATTCAACGGAGATTCGAAGATTGGATGGATAGGTCAGGGTTTCCGAGGGGAAGGAACAAGAATAAAGTACGAAAAAATGGAGAGAGATTGGGTTTGACGATTGTCTTGGAAGTTTTTGTTTTTGTTTGGGAAGCGAAGACGGAAAGGCTCGTGTCACGCGCCGGCCACGCGGGATTGAGAACATTCTTGAGCCTTGCGTACTATGCATCCAAATGGATGAATTACCATTACCGTTAGGCGCCCAATCTTTGATGAAAATGTATTTTGGACCTTGAGGTTTCAAGAGGTGTAATTTAAATCTTTTTCCTTATAGACACCATCTATCTTTTTCTTTTATTGTTCATCAAGTTTATATAAATCTTATAATTAGTGATGTTATTACATATAGAATGAATTCATTTAATAAAGATACCCAACTTTTAAAATTACTTATCAAGATATCTACCAAGTCAGACCCATGTAATGTCAAGGGGATGTACGTGTCACCCTCAATGTTGAAGTAAAATATTTTTTTTGCTTTTAACATTTAGAACAAAAAAACAATCATCCAGTGTCCATCTCTTCCTCATGAGTTAGTAACCTAATTGAAGGTGAAATGTGTATCCTTTTGAACCTCTAGATTTTTTACTGAGTTGATCGTTGTCTACCTCTGAACTAAGTCGTTGCTCTCTTGCTTACACACACACACATATATGTAAATTGGTAATAATTGGTAAATTGAGTCTGCGAGGGGCTCCTTGGATTAATCCTCTATTTATAAGTAATTTGTACAAGAGATGAGTACATAAATGATTACACGAGATCCTCACTTCACAAAATACAATATTGACTAAATCAATCGTACACTTCCTCGTAATCAAAGTGAGAGATTCGTGGATGCAAAGACTAGACTGAATACCAAAGAATAAAGAATATGGAATCCCCTTAGGGTAGATGTTGGCATATTGATGAACAGGCGGACACATGGAGTACTTGAACCTAACCAAAAGCTACCTTTTTCGCGAATAAAGTGCAAGTTAATCTTGATGTGTTTCGTGTGTTGACGTAGCACCAGATTGGACGAGAGATAGATGGCGGTGACTTTGTCGTAGTAGAAAATTTTAGCTTATTGGAGGGGAACATAGAGCTCACAAAGTAAGTTTCGCAACTAGTATGTCTCAGTCATGGCATTAGCGACACCCCTATACTCGGCCTCTGCGTTGGATCGGGAGATAGTTGGTTGGCTCTTGGGTAACCCAAAAATCAAATTATTGCCAAAATACACACAATACCCATACGTGAAACAATGAGTATCAGGACATCGAGCCTAATCGCTGCCAGAGTAGGCTTTAAGAGTTGAGGTGGAAGAGGGCTGAAGTTTGAGGGTAAGATCAGTGGTGCCTTAGATACACCAGATAATCTATTTGATTCCTTGGAAGTGGGGTCTCTCAGATCATCCATGAAGAGAAAAATTTGTTGCATAGTATAAGCAATGTCCGGCCTCATAAACATGAGATATTGTAGGGCACCGGTGAGGCTACGGTAGACAGACGAAACAGGCAGTGGTAGACCAAACCCTGCCACCACCTTGGACTTTGTGTCGACAAGCATGGTGGATGGTTTGCAGGTAGTCATATTGGTGCGGTTAATAATTTCCAAGCATATACTTTTGTTGTGATAGGAATAAGCCCGACTGCTTCTTTGTAATAGATGCTAATGAAGTAGCTTAAGGCGTAGGGATCTATCATGGAAAAGTCCATGACCAACATAGTAGTGAGACGGTGAAGGAGAATTATGGAGGAAGCCGTGAGAATAATGTCGTCGACATATACGATCAAGAAGGTGATCCCACTCTGAGAGTTGTAGATGAACAAGGAGTAATCACTTTAACTGCCTCTGAACCTAATCTAGTAAAGGTAGGTATCAAACTTGTGGTACCATGTCTGGGATGCTTGCTCCAATCAATATAGAGACTTGCATAAGAGGCACACATGACCGAGGCGTTGCTTGTTGGAGAAGCGAGACGAATGGTGTATGTACATCATTTCTTGCAAGTGGTCGTGTAATAATGAATTAGTGACGTCGAACTGGTGGATAGGCCAAGAGTCGGAAAGATAAATGTTGAGAATCATACAAATGGTAGTCGGTTTCATGACAGGTTGAAAGTTTCATCATAATTATCTCCCACCTATCAAGACTTGTCGTTAACAACCAAGGGGACCTTATGTCTCTCTAACGTTCCGTCATACTTGTACTTATGCTTGAACAACCACCTGTAATGAATATTATTAGCACCAGATTAACTTGGAACCAAGTCCCAAGTCCCATTTTTAGTAAGATCACTACATAAATCTTTCACAACGGCTTTCTAGTTAGTATCCCACGGGGCACATATTAAGGAGGTTGGGAGAGGAGATACAGGGGATGAGGATGCCAAAAGATCGTATCTAGGATTAGGTTTATTTATCCTGGCATGGCGATGAGTGGCCATTGAATAATGAGGAGGTAATGACGGTGAGACAGGAGGTGTTGAAAGATGTGGTGGGGAAGGGTGGGATGGGCGACGGTGAGGTTGAAGGAACCAGTTGTGGTGCGGTAGAGGTGTATTGATCTTGGGATGGTGATAGTTGGTGGAAGATGTCAAGGAGAACAGTTGACGGGTTAGAGGATGAGACATTAGCGTGAGAGATAGAGTTGACCCCACGTGGGTTGGCAAAAGGGAATGTCGTTTTGTCAAACACAATATGTCAGCAAGTGAGAACCCGGTGTGACCCGATGCTATGAAACGAGAGCCCCTGTGATCTGAAAAGGTACTAAGTAGAGACAAGGGACAAAACGAGGAGCTAATATGTGAGGAGTGGTGGTGGAGGTGTTAGGATAACACAAACAAGACAACCAAAGGGCGGAAGGTGAGAGTATATGGGTTCCAGCTAGTATAAGATGTAGGCTGCCGAGTTGTTTTGTATGGCTTTGGAAGGAAATATATCGTGGAGATAGGTGGACATATGAAGTGCTTCAACTAAAAAATGAGGTGGTAATGAGACACGTGTGAGTAAAGTACAGGTAATGTCATTAAGAGTGCGAAATACTCTCTCGGCTTTGCCATTTTGAGGGGAAGCTTATGGACTGGCAAAACACATTAGCATGTCATTCAGTTCACAAAAAGTGTGAAAAGGTTGATTGACTAATTCTCCACCCTTATCACATTGAAAAGTTAAAATTAGTTTGAAAATGTGTTTTGATATGGCGTGAAATAGCACCAATTAGGAGTATGCATCAGAGTTGTAATATTTAGCTAGCACATATCTGTAAATGAGTTTATCCCATAGCATCATTTGCTTGTAATCTCACATTGTGCAAAATTATACTCAACAGAAAAGGGATGAGAACCTTATAAACTCTCATCCCAGTGACAATTTATGCAAAAAAAATATAAAAATAAAATCAGAGTTGTGTTTGTGAAGAAGGATCCAAATAAAACTTAAAAAGTCATCCGTAAACAATAGATAATATTTAAAAACCAGCGGTGCTACAAGCTAGAGGCATCCAAATGTCACACTGTCTTTATCTTTTAATATGATTTATCGAGTTTCTCACTCATTTCATCGAATACAGCATGCAGTGTATACATAGTGGATCTTAAGAAATCTAATCAACCAAAAGAAGAAAAACATGCTTTGATGGTTGAATATAAAAAATTAAGTGTTCGGAAAATATCAAATGAAGTATACAAAATTTTATAGCTACTCATTCGATTAAATGTGCGTTTGGCAGGGTTTATAAGCTGTTTTACTTATAAGTCCAACCATTTTTTTGTTTGATAACTTAAAAATAAGCAGCTTTTTAAAAAGTAGAAGCTGATTTTAAAGAAAAAGCAGAAGCTGGGTAGACTAGCTTCCAAAAAAAGCCATGCATGATTCTAGTTTCTTTTTTTCATTGTATAATTAATTATAATTTGAACCTAAAAATGATTGAAGTGAGATTTTTCCTGATTGGGCTAATCGTTAGTCGATCTAACAAGAGACTTTCTCTTTAAAAAATACTAACCAAATCTTATACTACTCCTTCCGTCCCAGGGCTTTCTGCAGAAAGAAAAGGCGAGACTCTACATTTCTGACGTGTGGAAAGATGAAACTATCTCTGTCTTCTTCCTTTGGCTCATCATTCCAGTTCTGCTCTTTTCACCTCTATCTTCGTCATCCGTCACCTGCTTTTTCATCATCCATTGAGCATCGCTGCCGCGCCACTAACTTGGGAGCTAGAGATAACGTCGTCGCGCTGCTGACTCGAGGGTGGTGAGGCGAGGGAAGAATTGGGGGTGGATCAGGAAGAAGGGGGGCGGTGCTCTGGAAAAAAAGAGTGGTGGATCTGGAAGAAAGGGATGTGAGGGGAGGGAGAAGGCGGAGGAGTGGGAAGGGAAGGAGGCGGGTCCGAAGGGAGGGAGGTGCAGTGATGGAGGCGAGGGAAGGTGGAGATAGGTGGTGGCGAAGGGGAGGAGATAGCGAAAAATGAATGGTGGCGAGGCAAAAGGTGAGGATCGGTGGCGGGGAAAAAGAAGGGATGGCAGTGGCGATGCAAAAGGAGGGCTTTTGCCAGAGGGTTAAAGGGGAAGGAGGGGGCAGCGAAGTGGAAAAACCACCGGTGGCGGAGGGCCAAGGAGGGGTGGCGGTGACATGAGAGACGATAGCTGGAGGCGAGTGAGGGGCTGTGGTCGGAGGGAAGAGGCGGTGGGGGAGGTGGAGAGCATGGGTTGAGAGCAAAATGTAAGGGTAATTAGGTCTTTTAGGAATTTGAATTATACTAAAAAAAGAAAGTGTGCATATTTGCCCGGGACACCCATAAAAGGAAAGTGTGCAGATTCTCCCTTGGACGGAGGGCGTATTATATATTCTGATATTCCTAAGCACCATATAATAGAAATTGTTTGCTTTGGATGGTTCCGTTAACCATGGATAATTCTGTTATTTTGACTTTGCTAATGCAAAACCGGTTTGCTACAATCCGTCTCCTCCTTGCCACTTCGTATCTATTGAGCAACCTGTGTCACCGTCTCCTCCTCACCCAAACTGTCATCGGTCACCTATTCCCCAACACGTTGTGATCGTTCGCCTTACATCATTGATGGTAAGATTTCAGCATTGACGGTTTGTATTACCCTTCGTTGTTCCGGTGAGAAGCCTCTCGCCGCTCTCTGTTTCCTCCCGACGTCAGCGCTACGCCTCTTCACATTCAGGTAATACAAATGCTTCTTTTCTCTCTATCGTTGATGGATATTGTAAATATTGTTGATATTAGATCTTATTCAAGAATATAATTATCTGTGGAAGCAGGAATGGGTTTATGGAGTTGTATGCAGTGATGAGTTGCTGCATACAGTAAATGATTATGTGTTTTGAGGTTATAATAAGTTTGTCTGTTTTGGTATATACCACGGAAATACTATTGAGGTGCTATGTGTAAAATATGTGTGTATGTTATTTAGTACAGAATAATAATGTCATAAAAATGGGAAAGGAGATAATGCCAAGCAAAATGTACAGACTATTGTACCTGTACACATTTGGAATAATACAAGAACTAGGACTCCATTTCTGTATTCTATCGACTGAGTAGCTCTCTGCTGGAAGAAAACATACACAGTATTTTTTTTAACCCAGATAATCTCAGTTCTGAATCCCTTTTGAGATTTCTTTTTTCCTTTCGTTTTTTTCATCTTGTTCAATTTTTTTTCTTTTTCGGATTGCCGTGTCAATGTTTTGTTTCGTCCCGACTCACCACTGATTAGTCCAAATCTTACTATGTTTTTTATGTCCACCTGTAAGTATCTGTTCGTTTTAGATAGCACTGAAGAAAGTCTGCCATAAGAGCTTCTATAATGACATTAACACTTGAACTTACTGATCAAGATGTTTAAGGATTCTCCTGAAAAAACGAAGTTGACAACTTTGAGTTTTGCTTTCACTTTACACTCAAGTTTTATATGTTGACTTTTTGTATGTTCACTATAGAGTAGAGATTCACTAGAAATATTGGGTTATTTAGGTGATAACCCCTCTCTTCTTCTTCAGTACTCAGTAATTATACACAGTGGAAACCACACAGTTGTGCAGAAAGTTTTTGTCTTTGGAACATTATAGCTGGATAAGCATTAAGTTCAGTTGTTGTATAATACTGACTTACAAAATTAGTGTGTTTTACAGTTAATATTCTCTTGTGATCTGTACAGCTTCATTTCAGTTTCCCTTCTCTTATGAAAGTCTCATGCCTTGACCTTGTGGTCTTTCTTATATAATTTGTGCTGTAGAGGACAGCTGCAGATCATATCTTACAAGACTTGCAAAATAATCAAGATATGTGTTTTCAATATAAAGAAAAAATTATTGCTTTTTTAATAGAAAAAAATGATAGGAATTTCAATCTCATTGGATGTGGGTTTGAGATGGGGAATTTACTAATGCTTCTCTAGAAACCTTCTACTCAATAACCATCTCTGATAAGTAGTATATATCTATATAACTTTCTAGGCTGAAACTTGGAAATGAGTATGAGTATCATCTGCATGCAAAGGGAACCACACCAAGTGAGGTGTGTTGGGTTTGGATTACAAAAGTCAACCCTCAGGCCTGCGCCTTCTTCGTTTGGAGATAACGTAAAGAGTTGCTCAATGGAGAAAGTAAATGAGTTGGTGTCCTTTCAGCAGCAATCAACCAAAGAGGAAGCTAACACTGTGATCAAAAGGAATGGAATTGGAGCTCTTAAATCCCACATTGAAGAGGTACTGCTAGCATTTTTCTGGAGTTCATCTTACAATTATAGCTTTATTTTCATAGAATTGGGAGAGGTCAAGTGTTGTCATGACTTTGCCCAATTTTTGAGCAAAATTGTTATGTCTACTAGGCTCATAAAGATGGTCATTTTCCCACAAAGTGCATTGTATGATACAATGATTCCGACTCTTCTTGCATCATTGTAGGGTCATCCCACAAACAAGGTGGGAGTTGTTGATAACGAATACACAATCGACCAAGGTATTCAGACACTGGAGGACGATTCGCTATAAAGGTGATAGAACAATCTTTTATTTCATTCCGTCTTCAGTTGTTTACAATCTAAGTACAATGAAATGGATTTTGATCTTTCCAGAATGTTTAAGGCTGCATCTTGTATACATGTTCTTTTTTGCCTTTGTGCTATCTCGTTATAGAGTCTGATTTGAAACCATTAATTTTGTGGGTTCTGCCTTCTATATACTGTTTATAAGCTTCTTTCACACTTTTACATGGCTTCAAGAGTTACAGGATGGCCAAATCGACCTCATTTAGTTTCGTTTGATCCCACTTATGAGCCCAGATCGGCGGTGTATGATCCCACTTATGGGATCAAATGTATATTATAACATTGATGTTGGAAGAGATATATACGAAAGCGTGTTGGTGTTATTGTTTTGGTCAATTTTGGATACCAGCAGAATGTTTGATGCATAAACGTGATTTCTCAAGTCCAATTGATTGTAGATGTGTTCATGGGTCTTCTTTTGATGGCATCTATTAGCTTATGTTTGTGTAATTGATGCCCTTTACATTATTAACTCTGTCGCAGTCGATTAGGCTTTTGGATGCATACATTCCTTTGATAATTAGACTTCAGAAGTCTTGTACAATTGTTTGTCTAGGGGATTGGGGCTTGACTTTGTAGATGATTCTAATGGCTTGTTCCAGTTAGCTAGTGTATAGTTTTTATGTTCGTAGCCGGGTTTGTGACAACTCTCATGGCATAATCAGGAAGTACATGCTCATGTGCTGCAGATAGTGCTTCGCAAGAATGCCAAAGAGAATGGATTCATCAAGGTAAAACATATTTTTGTTGTTTTATATTCCCTGTGTGAGTGTCCTATCATGTAAATGTGCTCATGAATGTGCAGCTAAAGCTATGGAATTGTTCTCCAAGATCTCTGAGAGGGAGTTCAACACAATTTGATAAAAAACAGTCTCCAGAAACCAATATAAAGATTTTAAATGTACTAGATGGTGTCTTACCTAAGCTCTGTACTCCCACATCTGGACTTGAAACTCTTATTATAAGATTGAGTGGCAGCAGTCGCAACGGAAGAGGAAATATTAATTTGTAACCTAGTCTCCTAGGAAATGGAGCACCTACCAAAGTACTGTTAGGGTTGCTTGCCACTGTTTGAAGAAAGGTTTTGTGAGGAAAGATTCTATATCTGATATGAATTTTCTTGCTTTACTACGAAACACGCCTCCCATTCTCAAAGTTTTTTGAGTACCATTGCTATTATTTGATCCGCTATTCACTTTCATGAACGATTTTGTAGGGCTCAAATCGATTGAATGAGAACTGGGAAGCCGTTGTATGTTCTTGTGAAGCCTTAGTAGTTCGAGCAGATTGATGGATGAAGAAAGCCCGTTGTATGTTCTTGTGAAGTCTCAGTAGTTCCAGCAGATTGATTGATGAAGAAAGCAATTCATATTCGTTGCAGCAGCAGAATGCATGACAACATTATATACTAGAGGGTTCGTTATAATTCTTAGATATCAACAAATTTTCCTCCTCAATCTCAGTCTTAGCGTGACCATTCCAAATTTTGAAGTGAGACTTTAATGGACAAGTGAAAGATTTGAACACTGAGCATTCTATTTTAATATTAACTCCAATGCACTAATTATTTCATTTGTGATAAATTGGATTAATTAGAGAAAAAGTTATTTATAAAATGACAATGTATAAATGTTTCGGAATAAATGTCTTGACATAATAATGGGTTCAATACAATCACCATAAGAACAAAAACGTTTGTTTTTTAAAAAATAATTATTTCTCTTCATGATTTAGAGTTCGTCTTTTGAAAGAAGGTCTTTCCATAAGTCATGGAAAGACCAAGGTTTAAAGTGTAAATTAGAAGAAATCAAGATAAAATTTTCGGGTTGC
>JAULKJ010000006.1:4621298-4631528 GCA_032355405.1 Rubia balearica
CACTATATCAGTACCTGGATGTAAACGTCGAAGAATCTCCTCCCGAGGCCTTTCCAAGAAGAGGGGGAGTCTTCCATCTGCATCTCAGCAAAGTGGATGACAACATTGTACATTCCATTCTTCAGACCAAGGCCATAGTACCTTAGTTATCCGGGCGATGTTCTTGCAGTCTTGTACAACTCAGAATCCAATGTCCCGGAGATTTGAGAATCCGTTCGCGCAATGTATCGTGTTGGTCCAGTTGGATTGAAAATGTAAACACCAGAACTGCTAACTTCCCATGGGTGATCTGATTCAGATTTCAGAGCTTGTGTAGAATGAGGCTGGTCCTAATGTTTTCGAGTCATCCTCGAATGCTACCCCAGATGAAGAAACCTGCCGTTCGCCTCCGCATTTGATCGCGAACGAACCTATGAGACAAAAGAAAAAAACAATTCATGTAAACAACAATGTAGTATGGGTAAAAATCGATACTTACTGCCTGAACTGAAATCGCGCGAAGATAGCGCATTGTCGTTAATGTGTTCCTGTGATATGAGGATAACAACATAAGCAAAACTGAGATAAACTAGAAACAAACTGAATTCAGATTGAGATCTTAATTTCTTACACTGATAAACCTACTCCTTTTTGTAGATTTCCCTAGATGGGATTGAAGGAGACATCTCTGTCGCGATTTAAGGGACAAAGGGAACAACATTAGATATAGTAAAAAAAGTAGAATCCATCGAACTATACTATCTGAAGTTGTTGAACTTACAATGCAAGAAGTTTCGAGTTCATCAGATTCGAAGGAAGCTGTCCACTCAGGTTATTGCTTCCGAGGTATCTGATGATGCATATGTGAACCAATCATGCAAGAAAACAAAACTCATCTAGAACTGAAAAGGAAAGATCAATCACTTACAAGCATTGCAGCGAAGTAAAGGTTTCGAATGAAATAGGAATCGAACATGTGAACTTGTTGAAGCTCAAGTCCCTAATCATGAGACAGCGTTAACACGGCTGAATTTTGCAGAAATGACATGAAACATTGATAACAACTTACATGAACTTCAGTTGTGTAAAAGTGCTCAGTTTCTCAGGAAGCTGGCCTGTGATTCGACAGTTTCTCAATGATCTATGACGAGGAAACAACGTAAGTTTAGCTCATAGTGCTTGGGAAAATGAAAAGAGTTTTTTTCGGGAAAAAAAGCGTTACTTACAAGATGGAGAGACTAGATGGGCTCTCCAAGAAGGTGGGAGAGGAATCCTCGTTAGTGAGATCGCCTATTCTCCTGTGTTTTACGCGAAAAACAAAAGGATATGTATGTCGAGACAAGCGCGAAAGTTGATGAGGAGAATTAAGAAAGATCCATTCTTATACAAGTCTTGGAGATATGTGATACTTCCATAACTTGTCAGGATAGGACCTTCGAGGCTTGTTCCTCCGAGTCTCCTGACAACGAAAACTGATCAGAAATCAGAAACAAATGTCGCAAAAAAGCTCGAAAACATGGTAAATACAGGACTTTAAGAGCTGTCATTTCGCCAATGAATTCAGGGAGCTTCCCTGTAAACCTATTGTGAGAAGCCCACCTGAACGATGAAAACAATCACATATGAAGCAAGAATAGCACATGGTTTTACCACTGATTTCGCGTGATTTTGATTGCAAACATACAATGTTTCTAGGGACTTCAGATTCGACAGTCCTTGAGGAATCGGTCCACCTGCTATCTATGTACCTAAGTAATCAGAAACCACACACATTATTCTGTCACTCACTATATCAGTATATATCCTGTCCTAACAACATCGATACTAGAACTTACAGCTGCATGAGCGAAACTATCTTCCCGAGCTCTCCTGGTAACGATCCATGAAAGCCGTTTAAGCCAAAATTTCAGCAAAAACCTCGAAAGAATCATCTGAACCGGCTGCGAATGGAAATGCAATCAACGAGTTTCAAGAAAACAGAAATGTACTTACAAGGATACCAGCTTAGTGAGATTTCCAAGCTCAGGAGGTACTAAACCACTGAAATTGTTGGTTCCGAGGCCTCTGTAATTATCGGGAATCAGGTTAGCATTCGCTAATACAACGCGATAACGAATCTAACAAAATCTCGACATGATTACTAAAAAGTACTGCATTTTTGTCAATTGACTGATTTCAGCTGGAATAGGACCACATGGAACATTCTAATCCAAATTCCTGTCAAACAAACCAAACTATTATCCTTGAACTTGTCAAAACTCTTCCAAGGACAAAGTAAACCAAGAATTACCAAATGGGGTCACACTAAATCACTTACAAGTCCATAAGTTCTGTAAGAAAGAATAGTTCTTGAGGTAGTTGCCCAGAAATATCCAAGGCATAGACCTTCCTGCAGTGTATCATAAAATCAATCCGTACTATGTATAAGCTGACTTATAATCTTATATGCTACTAAGCAAAGCAAACATGGACATAGGACAGAAAGGGGAGGTCATACAGTAGAAATACACCAAGAAAACAAGGATAATAGATGAGCTTACAAGTGAGTTATATGGAAAATAGATGAAGAACAGTCACATGCAATCCTAGGGTTTGCAGTTTCTATCCCCCAAGAAGCATTCTTGATGCAGGGATCAACATTGCTCATGTTCAAGTCAGCTTGCAAATTCCAATGATTCAAAATCTTGTTTAGGGCATCCACTGTTCAATCTCACATACACCAACAATTTCTCAATAACTCCACACAAAGTACGTGGATTCGATCAATTTCTGACACGATAATCTGATTTACCCTATTACAAAATTTCCATCACCAACTTTTATAAAACCGTACAAAACATTTATATGTCATAACACGATTTTGACCTGTCTGCCCGAACTCGTCACATATAACACACAAAGAAATACCAGAATAGTTCAAAAAACACTACTCCCAAATTAGTTTGTACCGGTCATTATTGATGGTCGTTTTTTAATAATCTAAAAGGTTGATTTGTATATATATAGTTGGGACGAAAGGATTAATATAATTGCGTTTAAAGATATTTTTGGACGAATAAGGGAACTTATTTCTGTTATGATTCGTGGATTGATTAGAAAACAAGATCATAATAAAAGGATTCATTTGACAGTTAAAACTTACAGTTAAAAAAAAGGCAGATAAGCATTTAGGGTTTGAAATTAGTGCCGAATTTTAGTTTGTTAAGAACATTTTTGAATGATGAATATAAAATATTATAACGCGCATTAAGAGACCATCGATCATGGACGCTTGTATTTCCTTCCTCAAATTGTTCTATTCTTTCTCGTCTATCTCTATAAACACAGTTGCAAAGTTTCACATTTTAATACAATTTTAAAATTTTCACAAACATTTCACCATAAAAATAATTATTTTATATAAATATCAATAAAACTGTAACTAAAAGACAATACAGTAAAAAGCCTTCATTTATTTTAATTTACTAGATTATATATAAATGGGAATAATGACACGTAAGAAACGTTGTATTCTTCATGATTAAGATAATTATTATTTTTTTAAAAAAGGATTATTAGCCAAATTTGGGGAAACAAAAGTATAAAGGTATGGCTACTTTTCTGGGCCAGTCTTGATGATTACCTCTCAACAAAAATACTATACTCACTTGAAAATTATTGAGCTAAAGTCACATATTCCGCTACACTGAATTACACACTTACTATTTGCAGTCAACATTTGACCACATATTTAAATAGATATATAAACAATAAAATTATTGTATGTGGTATTGTTGAATTCGTCGTAATAAGTAGTTTTCAAATATTAATTTTTTTATTTGCCGTTATTATACGTAGTTAAACATATTAACGGTCAAACATGCGTGTTGAAAACTGTGAAAAAGATTCCGTGAAGCCTGGTACGGACAGAGGGAGTATCACTTTTCGATCTCTATTCATTGTTTCAATCTTCAAGTCTGATTGTTCCGGACGCAGGATAAATAAAGTATTTCCCTTCTACTTCTTCGAAGGAAAGTGAAGTAGCTGAAGAGACGTCCCTCGACAGAGAGAAATCAAAGAAAGGAGCCACAAGATGATGGAGATTGCGAAGTTGAAGCTTCTGCAAGTGATGCCATATATGAAGATGAACAAATTGGTAGTGAGCTTCTATAACAGCTAGCTATGTAGCCTTTTCGTGTTTTTGTAGAATGTGTGTTTTAGCGCTGATGTTTTGAATGTTCACTAGGAGTCTCTACCCGCGCGGTGCGCGGGCTGTCGAGAACACTAAAATGCCTTGGTGAAATCATAACATGACTTTGTTTGGGATGGAGAATGTGGCTAAGCATAAAATCAATATTTTCTAATGACATGATATATAAATGCATACCAAAGGCAACGTAAGTTCACTGTTAACTACCAAACAGGACCTCCCTGTTCCGACAGCACCTTCGCCATATCCCCGCACACTACGAAGTCTCCAATAGCAAAAGATTGATATGGAGCTATGTCCCCAACAATGGATCCACCTGTAAGGCTGTCTGGTATAAATGAATTAGATGTGCAAATAAACACTTAAAAGAACTTATATCAACAAAAGAAAATTTATAAATCCCAGTTGTTGAATTAGCACCACCAAAGATCAGGACTTACGGAGTAAGAAGTTGACTAAATCTGCACATAATACTCCATTCCAAGGTCAGCTATGAAAAAAGGGTTTGCTATCACTGCCTCCAACCCCATGGGCAAAAACCAAGAACAAAAGAAACAGACACCAGTAAGATGTAAATGAGAACATAACTAAATGTCACTCAGTCTTACTACAAAGCTTTTAACCCAGGATCATATCATAACTTTCCACTGTTCAGTACCTCTATTTATGCTTTCATACAATCCCATTACAGTTTTCTTTGAATGTTCTCTAAACCCTAAACTTCACATGTCTCAGAGCAGGTATAAAGTGACATTTACGGTTTAGAAAGTATGGGGAAAATTTAAGTCACCTCGTCAACAAAAATGTTGGCCCAAGTCTGATTCCCTTTGTTGCAATAAACTTGAACCAATTAAAGATCAACCATTTTGAAAGAAGAGGTATCCCTTCGATTTGCAGAGTAAACTGAACAAGAAATCCAGTCCAAATGATCAGATTCAACACTGGGATTGATCTTAGAAGCCTATATTTCTTTTTACACTGATCAGAATGTAACATTATCTGCCAAAACAAACCTATCTGTCACTCAGAGGCAAAGTATGTGTTTGTTGAAATTCTATTTGTTTTATGTTGGGATCACGAATGAACTTTTCAATGTCCTGCTCCATTGTTAGGACTGAAACCAAGAAGGTCAATATAAGTAACCAACAGAAATAATTCAAAGCAATGGTAACCAGAACATCATCAATTCACATGACATAAATCAATCAAAAGGTACTGAAAGAGGGAAAATTATCAATAATAAGGTAAGATTGACCTATCTTTACCAAGCTTGTCAGCATAAGGGGATAATTCTGGAGTTGGTATAAACAAGAGCATATAAAAGCATGCCAATAAAATTACCAAGCCAGGGTATTACAAGCAGAAAGAAGAATAAGAATTAGTGGGGAGAAATATGAAAAGTTGTAAGAAAGTGTATGTTCACCACCAGTGATAGGAGGAAGGGCAAAAAAAATATTAATCCAACATTTTTCAGACAAATGAGGATCAAGCGCTCGCAATGGTGTAACATCCTGCTTGAGTTACTATGAGGTATTACCTAATCTTGGCATTGTTAACGTGAAACAATCTAAGTATAGTGGATGATGAAGTTATGCAACAATCACTTTGAGATGTCTTTGTCCACTCACATCATAATAGTTTATCATCTAACAGGTCTTAACCACATAAGAGAGAGGTGCAAACAGTGCTTGATAATATTCAGTTTGACAAATGTATCCGAGTATCCTCTCTAACATACATCCCATTCATAAATGTAGTTACTTGAAGAAAGATAATAATACCTTATCAGGTTTGTAACTCCTAGAACTTTCTTCTCCACCTTCAATTGATACAGCAAACCTCATATGGATGAACAAAATCACTTAATTGCCAAAAAAAATAATGCAATTAACAATATCACAGCAACTCAAGACCTGATTCAGCTCATAAAATCGTGTGCATGTGAAAATTTACTCCAAATACAATAAACATCTAACAAATAATGTTCAGCTAAACAAACAAGTATTTTAAAATATCCATACCAGAAAGGCGCTCGCGAGGGTTTTGCAAAGCCTCTCGGAGAAATTGGTCTACCGAATTCACCAAATCCTCGGACGGTCCTCCACCCGAAATCAACCCAAATCGTCGCCGAACTCGGGTTGAACGTTAACGACGTCGTTCGCGGAGGAAGAAGACGCTAAGGAATTAGTGGAGCCCTTCTTCGAGGAAGAGAGCATGAGATTGCGGACGCTGGCGTCCAAGTCGGCAACTTCCCACGACTCGGGCGGGGCTCCAAGATCTGAATCCAGCACAGAGGCCTCCATGGATATGGTATAGGTGAGTAAACCCTAGGTATTATAGTTAGTGAGAAAAGAGGTGGTCAAGTTGAGGAGGGATTCGGGTCGCGTCTCCCCGTCGATTTGGAAAACTCGTTGAATTTCATGGGAAAACCAAATTCAACGGAGATTCGAAGATTGGGTGGATAGGTTAGGGTTTCCGAGGGGAAGAATGAAGTACGAAAAGGATGAGAGAGATAGGGTTTGACGATTGTCTTGGAAGTTTTTGTTTGGGAGGCGAGAACGGAAAGGCTTGTGTCACGCGCCAGCCACGCGCGATTGAGAACATTCTTGAGCCTTGGCGTACTATGCATCCGAATGGATGAATTACCATTACGCGCCCAATCTTTGATGAAAATGTACTTTGGACCTTGAGGTTTCAAGAGTGTAATTTTAAATCTTTTTCCTTATATACACCATTTATCTTTTCCTTTTATTGTTCATCAAATTTGATATAAATCTTATAATTTAGTGATGTTATTACAGATATATAGAATGAATTCATTTAATAAAGATACCTAAATTTTAAAATTGCTTATCAAGATATCTACCAAGTCAGACCTATGTAGTAGTGTAAAGAGGATGTACGTGTCACCCTCAATGTTGAAGTAAAATGTTTTTTGTTTTTGACATTTAGAACAAAAAAATAATCATTCAGTGTCCATCTCTTCCTTGTGAGTTAGTACCTAATTGAAGGTGCACTGCATAACCTTTGCTGATTGAATTGAATAGTTTGATATTTTGAATCTTTAGATTTTTTACTGAGTTGGTCGTTGTCTACCTCTGAACTAAGTCGTTGCTCTATTGCTTACATATATCTGTAAATTGATAATAATTGGGCAATTGAGTCCCCAAGGGGCTCCTTGGATTAATCCTCTATTTATAAGTGAATTGTACAAGAGATGAGTACAAAAATGATTACACGATATCTCCACATCACAAAATGTAATATTGACTAAATCAATCGTATCAATCATGTATACTAATACGTCCCGGTAGTCGAAGCGAGAGCTCGGTGAATGCAAAGACTAGACCAAATACCAAAGAATAAAAGAGATGGAAACCCCTTAGGGAAGATGTCGGTATATTGATGAGCAGGTGGAACATTGAGTACTCGAACCTGACCAAAAGCTACTTTTTCACGAATAAACTGCAAGTGAATCTTGACGTGTTTTGTGTGCTGATGTAGCACCAGATTGGACGAAAGATAGATTGTTGAGACGTTGTCGTAGTAGACAAGAGTAGCTTACTGTAGGGGAACATAAAGCTCACAAAGTAAGTTTCGCAAATAGTATGTCTTGACCATGGCATTAGCGATGCCCCTATTCTCGGCCTCTGCGCTGGATCGGGAGATAGATGGTTGGCGCTTGGGTGACCCAGAAA
Organism: Rubia balearica; assembly: GCA_032355405.1. Lineage (NCBI taxonomy): Eukaryota > Viridiplantae > Streptophyta > Magnoliopsida > Gentianales > Rubiaceae > Rubia > Rubia balearica. The sequence goes on from JAULKJ010000006.1 coordinate 4,629,165, forward strand.
TTAAATTATTGCCAAAATACACACAATACTCATAAGTGAAACAACGAGTATCATCCAACCTAATTGGCGCCAGAGTAGGCTCTGAGAGTCGAGATGGATACGACTGAATTGGAGGCCAGGATCAGTGGTGCCTTAGACATGCCAGATAATCCACTTGAGTCCTTAGAAGTGGGGTCTCTCAGATCATGCATGAAGAGTATAATGTGTTGCATGTTAGACGCAATGTTCGGCCTCGTAAACATAAGATATTGTAGGGCACCAATGAGGCTGCGGTAGAGAGACGGAACAGGCAGTGGTAGACCAACCACGGCCGCCAGTTTGGACTTGGTGTTAACAAGCGTGGTGAATGGTTTGCATGTAGTCATATTAATGCGATCAATAATTTTCGAGCATATAATTTTGTTGTGATGGGAACAAGCCCGACCGGTTCTTTGTAACAGATGGCAAGGAAGTAGCTTAAGGGTCGGGATCTACCATGATATAGTAGTGATATTGTGAAGAAGAATTGTGGAGGAACCCGCGAGAATGATGTCATCGACATATAAGAGTAAGAAGGCGATCTCACTCTAAGAGTTGTAGATGAACAAAGAGTAACCACTTTGACTGCCTCTGGATCCAATCTAGTGAAGGTAGGTATCAAAATTTTTGGTACCATGCCATGGGCGCTTGATCCAATCTATATAGAGACTTGCACAAGAGGCACACATGACCAAGGCATTGCTTGTCGGAGAAGCGGGGTGTATGTACACTATTTTTTGCAAGTGGTCATGTAATAATGAATTGATGATGTCGAACTGGTGGATAGGCCAAGAGTCGGACAAAGCAATGCTGAGAATCATACAAATGGTGGTCGTTTTCATGACAGGGTTGAAAGTTTCATCACAATTAACTCCCACCTATTGAGACTTGTCGTTAACAACCAAGCGAGCCTTATATCTCTCCAACGTTCCGTCATACTTGTACTTATGCTTAAATAACCACATGTAATTAATATTATTAGCACCGAATGGCCTTTGAACCAAGTCCCAAGTACCATTTTATTAAGAGCTCTAAATTCATCTTTCACGACGGCTTGCCGTTAGGATCCCTGGGGGAACATATTAAGGAGGTTGAGAGAGGAGATGTGGGGGATAAGGATGCCAAAATATCGTACCTGGGATTAGGTTTAATTATCAGGGCCTGACGACGAGTGGATATTGAATAATGAGGAGGTGATGGTGCTGGGACAGGAGGAGTTGGACGATGTGGTGGGGGAGGGCGGGATTGGCGATAGTGAGGTTGAAGGAAGCGGTCGTGATGAGGTAGAGGTGGATTGATCTTGGGATGGTGATAGTAGGTGGAAGATGTCAAAGAGAAGGGGTGACGGGTTAGAGGATGAGACGCTAGTGTGGGTGATGGAGTTGATCCAACGTGGGTCGGCAAAGGGGAATGTTGTTTCGTCAAACACAACATGTCGCCAAGTGAGCCCGGTGTAAGCTGATGCCAAGAAACAAGAGCCCTTATGATCTGAAAAGGTACCGAGGTAGAGACAAGGGACAAAGCGAGAAGCTAATATATAAGGAGTGTGGCGGAAGTGTTGGGATAACACAAGCAAGACAACCAAAGGCACGAAAGGTGGGAGTATGTGCGTTCTAGTTGGTATAAGATGTAGGTTGCAATGTTGTTTTGTATGGATTTAGAAGGATATATATTGTGAAGATAGGTGGTCATATGAAGTGCTTCAACTAAAAAATGAAGAGGTAGTGATGCACGTGTTAGTAGAGTACACGTAATGCCATTAAGAGTGCGAAATGATCTCCCGTCTTTGCCATTTTGAGGGGAAGATTGTGGATAGGCAAAACACACTTTGATGATCGAATAAAAAAATTTAGTGTTCGGAAAAAAAAATCAAATTAAGCGTACAAATTTTTATAGCTACTCATTCGATTAAAGGTGTGTTTGACATGACTTATAAACTGCTTTACTTATAAGTCTAGCTATTTTTTGGTTTGGTAACTTAAAAATAAGCAGTTTTTGGGAAAAAAACAAAAGCTGATTTTGAGAAAAAAACATAAGTTGGGTAGACCAGCTTCCGGAAAAAAACCATGCATGTTTCTAGTTATTTTTTCATTATTTCATTGTATAATAATTAATTATATTTGACCCTAAAAATGACTGAAATGAGATTTTCATGATTGAGCTAACCGTTAGTCGGTCTGACATGAGACTTTATCAAAAACAAAATACTAACCAAATCTTATACTCCCTCTGTCCCAGCCTATTTTGCAGGGCAATCATTATCACGCTATTCAAAAAACATGTTTGACCGTTAATATCTTCACTTACGTATAATTTCGGTAAATAAAAATTTGATATTTAGAAACT
>JAULKJ010000006.1:4645720-4660925 GCA_032355405.1 Rubia balearica
TAAATGGAGAGTATGAAGCTAGAGAACATAGCTTGCAATGCTATTTAGAGGTGGTGAAGCCTTTGCTGAAATGCTTTCGATTGTACACCTTAACTCAGGTGTCGGGGGAAAAACCATAAGGCGGATGCTTTAAGCAAACTAGCTTCTTCAGAGCTGGAAGGGTCATCGCAAAAATGGATGTTGATTGAAACTTTGTGAAAGTGGAGCTTCGAAGAATTCATCGTGATGGAAATCGAAGAAAGATAATCATTAATGACCACAATTGTCAGCTACCTCCGAGACGAGACTTTTCTTGAAGAAGCTATCGAGGCAAGGAAAATTTTCCTCAAAGAACCAAGGTATGTGATACAGGATGGAACTTTGTATAGAAGATGGTACTTGTAGCCTTTACTCTGATGGGTTACGTCGTACGATGAAGATTACTTGGTCAGAGAAGTCCATGAAGGAGTTTGTGGAAGCCACCAGGAGCTCGTTTTGTTGTCAGGAGGCAAATCAATGCAAGGTATTATTGGCTAATGATGTTTGATGATGACAAACAGTATATCCGAGCTTGCCACCAGTGTTAGAGGCACGCGCCCATTACTTATGTTCCCTAGGAGGAGATGATAAATATACACAACTCAGGACCTTTCGATAAATGGGGTATCTACTTGGTAGGACCATTCCCGGAGAATCCAGTTAAATTCAAGCATTTTATAGTAGCTGTGGATTACTTCATCAAGTGGGTTAAAGCAGAGCCACTACCAAACATAAAGGGGAAGTCTATCATTTCATTTTGCTAGAAGAACATTATCTATCATTTTGGTATCCCGAAGACCATCATAACTGATAATGGAACACAGTTTGTCCATGACCCCTCAAAAAGTCGGTGTGAGGAATTCATAATCCAATAGAAGGTGATGGCGGTGTACCACCCACAAGAAAACAGACAGGTCAGGGTCACCAATCAAACCATTGTCAATGGCATTCGAGCAATACTAGAAGAAGAAGAATGGAACTGGATAAACAAACTGCCAAGTGTGTTATGGGCATATCAAACAATGGAATTTTCTGCCACAAGAGAAACACTGTACAGTTTGGTCTACGGCTGAGAAGCTGTAATTCAGGCAGAAATAAGCATGACAATCCCAAGGATGGTGACAGCTAGCGAAGACATAAACGAAGATGATCGCCGCTTGGATCTTGAGTTGGTGGAAGAGAAGCGGAATATAGCATCACTCCATGAAGCCAAGGTGAAAGAAAGGGTCAAGCAATGTCACAATTGAAGGTTCAGAAGAGTGCAGTTCATAATACGAGACCTCATCATGAGGAAAATGAAAGGAGCCGCCGGGAGACTGAAGGAAAGCTAGCTGTGAACTGGGAATGACCATATAGAATCTGCGAGGTGCACCCATGAGGAAGTTACACGTTGGGTACGATAGATGGAGAGCGGATACCCAGAAGATGGAACATTGTCAACCTCCGAAAGTACCACCAACTTTGAGAGTACATTGATTATTGTTCGATGGGAGAGAGTAATTGATGTAAATTGGAGACCACTCAGGTGGCTAATTATCTTACTGAGGTGTATGTTACGCCTTGCATCTGGTTATTCCCAGCCTTGTAAATCATGCATGGCAGTTAGTCGATATAATGAAAATTTACTGGCTCTAATACTATCCTGTGTAAAAGTCACTTTTATTGAACAAACGAAGTTCGACATTCACTCTCATCAAAAAGAAAAAGAGCTCACTCATAAGCGAAATTCACTTACGTCGAATGGACAAATTTAGACATTCACTCTCATCGAAAAGAAGCAGAGCTCTCTCATCAGCGAAATTCACTTACGTCGAACGGACGAAGTTCGTCATTCACTCTCATCAAAATAACAAAGAGCTCGCTCATTAGCAAAATTCACTTACGTCAAACAGCCAAAGTTCAACATTCACTCTCGTCGAAAAAACAAAGAGCCCGCTCATAAGACAAATTCACTTATGTTGAATGGACGAAGTTTAACGTTCACCCTCGCCGAAAAGAAACCACAAATAACACAGGCACTCAAACATCGGAAGGAGGTAATTTCATTTATATACCAGTTATTGTTCACATACATCGAAAGATAAAGATAGTTGAATCACAATACAAACTTAACACATAAAGTACAAAACGACTAAGCTACACCTAGTCTGATAACTAAATTTTCTCAGGCTTGATCCCGGTAGCCCTCTCAAAAGTTGATCAGATTCTTTGGCTTATTTGGCTTCTTTGAGCTTATCACTCTCCTCCCCATGAGTGGCCTCAGCCGCAACACCAGCTACGGCCTCGAGAGAGCCTTGTAGAAAATGGAGTAGGATGCTAGAAAAAATGCCCGAGGATTCGAGTGATTTCTGGATTGCTGCAAAAACCTAACAAAAGAAAAATGGGGGGTCAAAAAACCGAGCGAAAACAAAATCTCTTTGAAGCTAAAAACAAACTAACTCACCAAGAGATCCTGGCCTACTTCTCCCAAGAATTATAGAGGGGGAACGATATCATTCTTCAAGTGCAGCTTCTACTCAGGAATCTTGGCAAAGGTCTCACTCCATTGTCTTTTGGGAGACCTCTCTTCAATAGGAGACCTCAAGCGAAGGTTGGCAGAGTTGATAGGGTTGGTCTGAGTTGAAAAGAGCTCCAAAATGTTATCCTTCTCCAGATCAATAAGGATGACCACTGCAAGAAAGAATCAGTCTTAGACTTTGATGAATAGATTAAAAATAATAATAAAATTAATTCTTCCTAAGAACCTCGGAACCTCGAACTCCCCAAAAATGGCTTCGTGATTGAAATTTCTTAGCACCCAGCATACTACCCTCACCTCATATTCTCTTCCTATTCTCAGACCTGTGTTAAGGATCTAAGTTCCTTGGTAATGTCTGGTCAAGGGTTTGATGAGTAGTTACTGCATAAATATCCTCGTAAACCCACTGAGGCCAAATGAAAACTTTTGCTCCCTTGGTGTCAAGACTGTAAGATCTAATATCTAAGGCTTTGGGGACTTGGAGTCGTGCCACATCTTGAGGCATACACTCAAAAATAGCATACCCTTGTTTCCTTGACTCAACTACAACTCCGGAGTTCCACAGAGGAACTGGATAAGATCCAGAGCAATTGAAGGACCAAGCCTTATCTTGCCATCATGTATTGTTCGAAAAGGGAATAATGAATTTTTGACCCGATGCCCTAATGTCTGAAGTATAAGTCCCTTTTAAGTCCTGATTGCTAGCTTAAGAATATATAGCTCAAAATTCCTTACACCGAACTAGGAAAGCCATAATGATATCGAAGATGTTAGGGTGAAGCTGAGACAGGCTGACCTTTAACTCTTCCATTAGGCATTATGTATACCTCTTTTGAACTATGACCTTTCCCACCCAACATTAATCCACCAGATCAGCATTTTTGAACAACGAATATTTTTCTTTGAGGAAACCTAAGATATAACCCATCTCAACCTCTCATCTCTAAGGGGCTCTACAAGCTTAGGACCACTATTTGATTGCTCCATCGAACCCTTACCAAATCTATAGGACACCTCCCCGACTAAACCTATTCTAACATGGAACTCGTAGAATTCAATGGGATATGGGAAATCATCACCTAAATTACTAAAATTGACTGATTCTGTACCCTCAGAATCGGTCGAAAACCTACCAGAATCCACATTATCATAAATGATTTTTTTCCGATGAATCCCTTCTTGAATTCAGGTGACTCTCAGAATTCATTGTGGAGGGGAAGATTGAGAGGAAAAGGGGGATTATCAAATTCTACATGAGGGTTAGAAGAAGAAGCCGTGATAGAGACTTACTCGTTTAAACTTGAAGTTAGGAGTTGAAGGAAGTAAAAAACTCTGAGTTTGAAAGTTCGAGTGAAACCTACAAAAGAAGGAAGAAGTTAAATGAGAAAGGGAGACGGGTTTCAGGAAAATAAAGGAGAGAGAGAGAGAGAGAGAGAGAGAGAGGAAAAGGGAAATGATTACCTAGAGGGAAGAGAAGTTTGAAAAGTCGTGAGTGAGTAGGGGAATCTTATTTGTGATATCCCCACGCGCCCTACTTTCCCGCTCTATTTCCCCATGCGTGCCCCTATAAATTTTGAGATTAGCCTATTGTTTAAGAAAACCTAAGTGCTCATCCAATGCAAATAAGTTCGAAGACATTAATCAATAAAGCTATACTTTCGAAGACTCGATACTCAAAAGGTTCCAGCTACCTTAGCAGACAGATAGATTATGATCCTATTCCTTTAGGAACTTAAACTGTTCGAAGACACGAGTCTCCGAAGCTGATAGCTTATTAAGCCATTTGAAGATATAAGTCTCTGAGGCTAGGAGATCACTTAGCTTTTATGGGGACTTTTGATGATACATTTAGCTAAGACTTCGTGTGGGCCAGCAAACCCATCCCTTTAGGGAAAACTCAAGACCCAAAATAGACTGATTGGGCCCACATGGCAATGAGTCATCATTGGGCCTCCTTACTAGATGAAGAAAATGATTAGGTCATAGACAAGGAATATTCGGATTTAGATAGTGTAAATACAAAGGTATGTTATTTATTTCATTAATTCTCTTTTTTTAAACCAAAATAAATCCTTGATATTGATAATTGAGCTAGCAAAGCCTTGAAGATCACTAGGATCTTTTATACAGAGGTACGAAAAATAAAACATTAAAATCCAAACCCCTGTGGCAAATTGAAATGTAAATTAACTAAACTAAATTCTATATGAGAAGCAAAATTACAAAAATAAAATTATAGGTTCTAATAACTATACCCATATTCATTGACTAGAACGGGACCACCCGATCCAAGCTAACCCCAACCTAATCAGAACAATCAGATTCCAGTCGAACCACTCGACCTAAACCCGATCGAACCCACCAGATTTGGGTGACAGTGGAGAAGGATTTCAGCACCCAGAAACGTGAAAACTCATCGGCGAGTTGGGCACCTCACCGGCGAGCACACATTTCTTCCAAGCATTTATATAAAAAATTTACTTTGAGGGAGGCTACAAATTCAAAGCTCAAACCAATTTTTTACCTAGAACTCAATACTTCATTCTGCTCGTAAGGAAATCCAAATCCAACACTCCGATCGTTTTTCAAATACAAACTGGCCATACCGCATCATTTTCTAAATGTTTCATCAGAGAGATTGCTAGAGATAGATACTTTGGGGCTGCTGAACTTTCAAATCGAAGGAACTTGTCGGAGAGCCGCCGTTGAAGTTTGTGGCACGATTTATTATTCACCGTCAAAGATTCAGCCTTCAATAACATCGGAGAAGCACCTTTGACATTTTCGGAGCTTGCACTAAAAGCAGCTCAGATTTGTAACAAAATTCTGCAGAAAAAAGAGAAATGAAAGCAAGTATAGAAAATAGAGATAAATATGAGGGTTTTCCCCATGTCTGGTTGAAGAAATCACCGGAAGAAGGGGATATATTGGTGGTGGCAGTTTTAGGGTTTACAAGAGGAAAGAGTGTTTGTGATGAAAGAGAAAGAGGAGAGATGAAGCAAAAAGTAACAACAAACCAAACAACTTTGTATTTCATTCATTCTCTCTCTATTCACTATTCCTTGACTTAGAAGGCAAGACTAACTTTGGCATCTGAGAGTTTCCCCCTGGAATACTCCGGGGCTTGTTTTTTCTTACTAATTGCATAGCTAGATTGAGGGATCGAGAGTGCGCTTGGATCGGGTTCTAGAGGCATCAAACACATATCAAACCTGCAACAATGATGAACCTCATTGAAATGACGGAAACACCCTTGATGACCAGATGCTCATAAAAAAACAACCTGAAACCTTTGTCAATTGAACTATGGGAGAAAGGTGATGGTACCAGTACGGAGCTCGGTCACCATCTGGAAAGTAATATGAAAAAAATCCAGATGGAGACGGAACGTTAGAAGCAGCAGCGGGCAAGATGATGACTTGTTGGTGCTTGAGGAAGAAGCCAACAAAGGAAGATGAATGCGAGATGGAGATTTTTCTCAATACAAAAATTAGGGATTTGAAATTTTGGGGATTTCTTCGTGTAAAGTGAAATTGGGGGCAGAAAATAAAAAGAGAGTGTTGTAAGAATGACCTTATATTTTTGCAACCTTTTTAAAATAACCCCTGAATATAAATTAATTATGATCTGACCCCATGATCCGCCTCCCCACGGGGTTGCTAATAAAATAACCTTTTGGGAAATCTACTAACCCGCAGACTGATAGGATCAAAGATAGAAGATTTATAATGTTTCTCTCCTTCCTACTACTAAACTACCTATGAGGTAGATAGTGGAAAGACTGGGGTCACCCACAAGGATGCTAGAAATTTAAAATTCAACTATACAAAGCCACAATCGGGTTATCAATCCCATCACGTGTTAGGAATAGCTAGTGTTGCAAAATATGTTTTTGGGGGGCTTTTATCTAACTACATGCATGCAAGAACACAAGAGAGTAAAACTATATATCTCTAAAACTTGGGGGATATTTGTGTAACATGACCGATAGTGTATTTTGATCCTAGATTCAATCACATTCAAGACACATAAATCCTATCATAATTCTTATGTCATGTAGTGTGGTCGATGGACAACACTTCCCCTTACCTGTCACATAGGGTGCTATTGTATTCTTCCATCGGCACCACCTCCGTAGTTAGGGGAGTACAACAACGGTGGCAAAGGTGGGAAGACAATAAGTAGGGTTTGATTCTCCAAGTTTAGCGTCGTCAACGACCTAAGTGTGCGATTGTCCTCCAACATATTTGCAGTCTCTTTAACTACAACGGTCGGCTCTTATGGAAACCCTACTCTAGCTCTCATCCTCCTTCTTCTTCGACCACTTACATTTTCCGTTATAGTGTAGAGTTCCTTGGTTCGTGGTACGAGTATGTACCATAAAATAGAAACTAGACAGTACCCAACCAAAGGAGAAATACTAACACAAGGATTATAAGTAAATGGACTAGCTATCACAAAGGATCGACACTAACAACCAACCAAAGATTAAAAAAAACAAAAATAAAAAGAACACTATCTACTCAACTAACAAGCTATGCACGTTAACAATTAAAGCTTTAAACTAGCATCCCCGATAGCGGCACAAAAATTTGATCCGTTCCTATGCGGGTTCACTAATAAAACAACCTTTTGAGAGATATACTAACCCGCGGAGAAACTGATATGATCAAAAATAGAATATTTATAATGTTGATCCGTTCCTACTACTAAACTATCTATGAGATAGATAGAGGCAAGACCGAGGTCGTCTACAGAGATGCTAAGAATTTAAAAGTTAACTATACAAAGCCACAATCAGGTCGTCAATCCGATCACATTTTAGGAATAGCTAATGTTGTAAAATAGTTTTTTTTGGGGGGGTGTTTATCTAAAAACCACAAGCATGCAAGAACACAAGAGAGTAAAACAAAATATTGCTAGCACTTGGGGAATATTTACGCAACATGACCGGTAGTGTATTTTGATCCTAGATTCAATCACATTCAAGACATATAAATCCTATCCTAAACTTATGCCACGTAGGGTGATCGATGGTAAACACTTACCCATACCAAGAATATAGGGTGCTATTGTATTCTTCCATCGACATCGCCTCCGAAATTAGGGGAGTGCAACAATGGCCCTACCTGCTATGTAGATCTGATTCTCCCCCGTACGATTACATCTCGGGCACTCCACTATGAATTCTTTTCCCAAGGCCTATAAAGACAAAGAAGTAGGCACTGTATCATTGATTCTAAGCTTGCGAAGTATGCTAACAGTAGTTTGCTACTACGTTATCTTATCTGCAACTCTTTGAGCTCAAAGTCCAGCTAAGACTAGTGTACGGCCATCGTAACGTTGACTCGGCAACCCACATGCATACACCCATACGGTTTCGGACTACCATTACCCCTATTACATCTAGGTTTTACTCCCCGGAGGATATCAATAAATGCGCCAACATTAAAGTAGCCTAAGGTGTATGCCAACGTAGTTTGACAATCATGCAATTAACAAGACTATAAGAACAAGCCAGCATAATGTTCATAAGCATAATAGGACAGGTAGATCAATAGAATCTTACAAAACAACTACAAAATTATGAATACAAATATAGATCCTCAAGCTAGATCACTACTCCCTAAAACATTGAACCCAAGTATTTCATAGGATTCAATGCCCTTGAGCAAAAAAAGGAGAAATAAATTAGAGAGAAGGGTTATTCCCTTTCTTTCTCTACCTACTCCTAGGAGAATGAAAACTAATGAAAACTAAACTTAAAACCCTAGTAGACATAGGTTCCTATTTATAGTAGTAGGGAGTTAGGCCTTTAAAAAGGCCCAAAAGGTGACCAAACACTAGCAGCCGTCAGCACGGGCCGTGCTATAGCACACGACCCGTTTGTCTTTGATTGGCACGACCCCTGTCATTCAACACGAGCCATCGCCCAGGGCTTCTCTCGGCCGATTTAAGCGTGCGGCTGCGCCGTTCGTCCCGGGCCACTGGCTGAGACTCTTCCTTGATCAGTTAGACGACACGGGTCATGTGGATCCTTGCGGGCCACCATCTGGGTGTATAATTTTCCTCTTATGAATGGTGCAAGCCGTGGATATCCTTGTGGGTCGTCGGTTAGGAATCTATTTGTGAGCATACTGATGGCGAGGCGCATAAATCTTCACACCCAGTGGATTGGTCTTCGAATGTTGACTTTGGAGCGACACGTGTCTGTTAAATGCAATGGTTAACGTATGCATTTAGGTGCAGATCATATTTACGAGAAACTTTCTCTTAATAGTTAAATTATGAGTAATGCTATTTTCATCGAAACTTTATAATGAAACATGATAGTGAGTGATGGTGCATTAGAAAAATGACTAATATGCCCATTGTTAATTAGACTTTTCAAGGAGCGTGATTAGTGATTTGGTGTTTTCATTAATGCCACATCATGCACTATCATGTTTCAATATAGATTTTCACTAAGAGTATCATAACTCTTAAATTATTTTGTAACTCAAATGACTGAACAGTAATGAGAGCAGAGGGACGAAGAAGGAATACTCTTGGAACCGAGGAGGACAGTATTAGCATGCTACCCCAACTTATAAAATGAAAACCCGCTCCTAATGCGTAGAGCGTACACACCCTCAACCATATAGTAGCAGGCTTGTATTTTGTTGCGTGCATTGTTTTATCAAGATCCATTCTTGAAGAAACTGTTGAATCTCTCTACTAAGACCAACATCCTGATTTTCATCTCTGCTGCGTCAGTTAGCCAAAGAACGCAAACAAGAAGAAGCACCTAAACAAGACGCAGGCATGGAATCTGATCCATTGAATCTGAAAGAAACTGGTGCAGAGCCCATCAACAACAACAATGAAAGGAAAAGGAAACGAACCCCCGAGGATTCGCCTCAAGATTTCAACGCAGAAGCAGAACAAGTGGAGCCCACCCAGGCACCTGAACGCGAATCTGATGATCATCATCCTCCCGCAGGCATGGAATCACAGACTGCTCCATTGAAAGAACCAGAAATTGATTTGCCTGAGGATCATTTGCCTTTTGAATGGCCTGAGGATTTTCCTGAAGATTTCAAGACTAGAATCTTGAACAGAGCCAGAGGCAGGGAGGTTAAGAAACTAGAGAGGGTAATACAGAAGACGCTGACTGAGACCGACATTGGAAAAGATTGCAACCGTTTGTCCATTCCGCATAACAAGATGGACAACATGTTTCTGACCCCAAAAGAAGAGAAGTTTCTGTGTGAACGCAAGAAGAATGAACGTTGCGGAGTAATGAATGTAGAGATAATCGAGCCCATGGGCGAAGTGGAGAGCGTGAATCTTTCTGCGTGGAACATGGGCAGTGTTGTTTACGTTTTGTTCGGTGGCGGATGGAAGAAGATCAGGGCTTGCAACCGTCTCCAAGAAGGCGACACTGTGCAGCTGTGGTCGCTTCGATTCGGAGGCTGGCTTTGCCTTGTCTTCGTCAAACTACCATGATCATTCAAATTGGGTTCCAATTCCTTCAAAAAATTTCCCTTCTTTGAGATTTCAAGACAATATGTGGTGTGTACGTACGTAGTCCTTTGGTTGATTTTTTTTCTCTCTACTTTGGTAGATAACATAGCTTAAATGTTGCTAGATTTTATGGTATTTGATCTGGAGTTGTGAGTTTCTCGAATGTTTGGGTTATGTTTGATGAAATGCTTAGCTGAAGCCGCCGATTTTGATGGCGGAAAAGCTAGCCATTGTTAAAGGCACCGAAATGAGACATCTGAAAGTGTTCACAGGAAGTTCATGTTTTGACATCTGTATGTTGCATGAAACCTTTCCATATGCTTGCGAAAATAGTATTCTGTTGTATGGGATATTTCTATGGCCATCTATTCCATAGTCTGAAACTAAAGGTATCCAAAAGGAGGGCGTCTCCTGCGAGACCCAGTGGCGGAATCAGGGGTGCTGGCGGCACCCCTAGGTTCCGGCGGCCCGAAATTTAGTGCCTAGGGTCGCCGGAAGTCATGGTTTCCGCCAACCCTTCGTTTCCGGCGTAAGGGCTGTTTTTTCCGGCATTTTAGTCATCGGAGAAGACGAACACATTTCGTCTTTTTTTTTGGTTTCCCGCCTAAGCAAAACGACGTCGTTTTGCTAATCAAAATGACGTCGTTTTGATTAGTTAAACGACGTTGTTTTGATTAGGAGTCAGCCAAAAAAATAAGGGCCGATTGGGCTGGGTTTCATTTGAAAGGCAGCAGCTTCCACCACTGCTCATGAGAATTCCTGCTCGAGTGCTCGGCTGCTCTCTCCTCTCTGCACTGCTCCTGCTTGCTGCTTCCTCCATTTCCATCGCCCGGCGCCATTTCCGTCCCACTGCCGCCGTGAGTCCGCCGCCTCTCGCCGCGTTCGCGCCCCGCCGTGCCGCCTCTCTTTAGTTCCAGTTTCCACCGTTAGTTTTCCGTCAACAATTGTAGCTTAACAATTGTATTCTTCGTATTTTGAATTGAGAAAATTTAGTGTTTCCATTTACGCACGAAATTTTTTTTACCCGCCTTTTCAGCTACCCCTTCTTTCAACTCCTGGGTCCACCACTGTGTGGGGTAACTGAATGTAACTGCTTACTCTCCTTTTGTTTTCCTGTTTTGGCTTATGTTGGTATTTGGGTGACAGGATATAGATGTTTTGTGCTATTTGGTTTCTTTTTGTGCTGATGACTGCGGATGGAAAAGGTTGATTATATCTTAGATGGTTTGCTTCAAAGGTTGAGTATGTGTATGTAAAATTCAACGCTGATCAGTTGCAACGATGTTATTTATTTTTATGAACAAGAGAAAGAAGTTTGGTTTTTGAAACTTTGTAATTTTGCTCTCAATTTTTAGAGAGAGAATAACTTATTGATGCGGGGAAAAATATGGAGCCAATATTAGATAATCGTAGGATCATCCTTGGATTGTTTCTTTGGGTTTTTCAATTTTTAAAGGATAAAATGCATTCATACTCCTCCTGTTCCTTGGTTAGTGCATATATACCCTTCAATTTTTCAAAAGTTCACATGTACCCCTGGATTAGTTGTGACTAAAAAACTTGTACCCCTCATGCCTGAGTCTAGCTTTGACCTATTGTTTTTCGGTGTTGACCAATATTGAAAATTACGAAAATAACCTTCTCTTCTTTTTTGAAAAGTTAAGGACCAGTTTACACTCTACTGAAATGGGTCCCACCCTTCATAAACATCGTTATAAAAATGTAGTATCAAAAATTTAAGTCCAAAAACAGCGTGATCTGAAATAGGATTCAAAACTTTTCATCCGCGATTTGGTTGAGCGAGTCTTAGTTCATATTTCCTAACATAATTCCAGCAGATTTTCCTCGTTTGTGTCAGATTACTCGAACAGATTCAAAATATGGGGCAAAATCTGAAATTGATTTGTAATTTGTAATTTTTTCTTTATGGGTAAAACAATCATTTCATTTGAGTCCGATAATGATCAAAATTGAACAATTTTTCAGATGTCTCCAAGGGTACATATGCATTTTTTAAAAAGCTGAAGAGTGTATGTACACAAAATAAGGAATTGAGGGGTATAAATGCACATTTTTCTTCTTTAAATTATGATGAATTGTTTCCTATAATTTAAGAACGATTAAGAACGACATCCCACAATTATCGGGGAATAACTTGATATCCGGTCCGACGGGTATCCTTATATTCAGCCATCTCTCTCTCCCCACACCTCCATTTTCCTTCCCGATCTTCTCCCCTTTCCTCATCATTCCTCCTTTCCTCAATCCCACACGATCCCATTCGCCTGCGCATTTCCCTGGGCGATTGATTGTTGCTTCGATCAATCAATCGCTCAACCTAATCCCCTTCCTCTCTGTTCCTCCCATTTTGTGAGATTACGAGTGGTTTTGGCCAGGGAAACGGGATCAGCGAGCATGGCCGAGGAACAGAAATGGCAGGAGACCGGTAGCCTAACGCATTGTGCCAACAACTGCGGCTTCTTCGGCAGCCCCACGACGTTCAACCTCTGTTCCAAATGCTACAAGGACCACTGCTTGAAGGAGCAGCAGATCAAGGACGCGCAAATCGCCGTCGAGAAAACTCTAGCCCCGGCCGAGCTCCTCGTCCTTCATCCGAGGGTCGAGAAGGGGGAGGTTGTGACGGTGGTGGCGGTGGCGGTCGCCTCTCCTTCTGCATCTCCGTCTCCGACTCCGGCGGCGCAGCCGAACAGGTGCTCTACGTGCCGGCGGCGCGTGGGGATCACAGGGTTCAAGTGCAGATGCGGGATCACTTTCTGCGGGACCCACAGGTACCCCGAGCAGCACGGGTGCACGTTCGACTACAAGGCGATGGGAAGAGAGGCGATCGCTAAGGCCAACCCGGTTGTAAAAGCTGAGAAGCTTGACAAGATCTGAGCCGTTGATCCCAAAGATTAGGCGGTGGGATCAACCATTTGATTTCAAATTCAATTTTCAGCTTTTTAAATTAATTTGATGAGAGAGTCTGTGGATTAATTTATGTGAACCGAAGAAAAAGAGGGGGAAAGTGGAAATTGGAAATTGGTAAGAATTTTAGGTAGGAGTCAATTATCAAGAAAGACTCGTTAATATTTGTAGTTTATCCTGAGTGTTTTTTTTATATTAATTATGGAATGTAGTGTTTCGAATAATTTACGTGTTCTTGTTTTTATTCCGACGTTGATCATATGATGCTTTGTGTAATATTTCAAAAATAATAATTTAACCTATTTTTGATCTTTTATCTTGTTGAATGCACCAAAATCATCATTCCTAATTTAACATGCTTGATTAATGGATTTCTTTGGAAAAGAACAAATGAAAATTTGATTTGTTGTAGTCTCTTTATTCCAATAAAAATGACACACTTTTTAATGTCTATCCCAATAAAAAATGGTATAATTTTAAAATTATCTAAAATACAAAGAATATGCTGTTAAATTCGTACAATGTACTCTTAAATTTCAACATCTTCCGGACTTAGCTCATTGCTTTCCCAATATATTTTTAATTCTCCACAATCATTCTTAGCTAACATAAACTACAAGTTAACTATTCATTTGGTTAAAATTGACTAAGTTTAAATATAAACTTGGGAAAAGTGCAAAAATAACCCTATTAAATTTTGAAAGTGCATATATAACCCATTAAAATTTGAAAGTGCAAAATTAACCCTAAGTTTTTGTAAAGTAGTGCAATTATACCTATATTGCACTATTCTGGTAGTGACTAAATGAATTCAGCCATTGACCTATCTTGAAAAGACAAATAACCCCTAACCTTAAAGCTAAAAAACTAATGACCACTATACCCTTACGCCTATTCTTCATCTTCAAGACCCTAAACTGGCTGAGCACCACTATGGCCATGGTAGAGAAAGAGGCCACCGTTTGATGGGTCAACACTACTGGTGGTGAAATTAGATAAGGCGTTTGGACGAGATGTGTTTGAATTTGGACATAAAGTAGGGAATCCAGGTTGGCTCTGTAAATCCTACCCGCCGAGCACAAGAGCGCCACTACCTCGTCCACCACCACTTCCCTAGAGCCACCGCCGCTCCGCCAGTGCACCACCGCTCAACCTTAGTCACACCTCCTCCGCTCCTCCGCAACCAACAACCTGTCATGCCTACTCCGGTCCACCGCACTCCACCACATTGGCGCACCTCCTCCGCCCGCCACCGCTCAACCCTAGCCACGCCTCCCCCGTCGCACTCCATAGCCTCGATGCACCTTCTCCGCCGCCTATCGCTCAACCCTATCCACGCTCCCTCCGCTCCGTTGTGATGCAACCCCATCCCGCCACTCCTTCTCCACCCCAACGCCACGCTCCGCTGCCTCAGCGCCTCGCTCTATCATTTCGACACAACCGTTCAACCTTAAACCCTACCCTTTTGTAACCCCACCCAGCGAGCGATGGAATTGGTGGTGCGGTGGAGATAATTGGTGGTGTTGTGGAGAAGAATTGATGGAGAAGAGATGGTGTTGCGTCGCGGAGGAATAAATGAGGAAGAAACTTTAGAGACATATTAGCAATCAGTGTTCTGGAGAAGAAATGGCTCATCGGCGAAGGAAAAAATAGGAAGAAAGGGGAAAAGAAGGGGAAAATTATTTTTAATTTTTTTATAAAATGGTAAAATGGTCATTTCAATTATTTCCAGCCAATTTTACCGTTGACATTTCAGTCAACGAAATCCAAGATTATTTCTGCACTTTTTTTATTTTACAAGGTCATTTCTGCACCTTCGACCAAAACATAGGGTTAAAAACGCATTTTTCTCTATAAAATTTATACATAAGTAGCAAAATTATCTTGTGTTGGATTTATCATGTAATTGCAAAATATCACATTATCAAGATTTTTAGATGTACATGTCACAGTTCAAACATTCTTTGAACTAATTGTTAAAAGTTAAAGTGTTCGTTCAAATATACGTTATTACTTGTTTCAACATATAAAATACAATGCTCCCTCCGTTCCAGGGGAACCAGCAGAGAGAGAATTTTCTCCTCCAAAGTTCCCCTGGGCCCCACCCTGTCAGTATACCCACGTGAAAGGCTGTTTAGCCAAATGACATGAGCAGTAAAGTGAATAATTATGGGGTAACTTTCACCCCCTTTTCATTAGTTGTCTTCTTCCCGCCGTATTGAAGGGCTGAGAAAGGTG
>JAULKJ010000006.1:4698859-4710504 GCA_032355405.1 Rubia balearica
AGTAATCACAATCAAATTATAATAATACACAATTTCACTTAACACCTCCCTAATCCAAACATATGCTATATACAAGAATGTAACTCCAAGTCAAATCTTAAGCCATAACTATTGCAGCGTCATGATTCTCTTAAAGATGTCAATTTTAAATTTAATTATCTTCAAGAGAGCCAATCTTATATTAATGGCTATTAAATAGAACTGTTGATTACTTTTAGAGCAAGAGGTTTTTTTTAATTATCAAGAGTTACTCAAGCTTGCTTGTAATCTTTATTTATTCGGATGAGAAGTAATGCATGATAGTTTCACTAGTTTTAATTGATATTAATTATGGTCTTATATTTAATTTCTTCTAATTTGAAGATTTCGTCTCAAGACGGTCTTTCCATAAGTTATCGAAAGACCAAAATTTAAAACGTAAATTATAATAAATTGAGATAAAAATTTTGAGTTACATTAATCGGGTCATAAACCTATAACCATTACACGTTGCATAATAAAATTTTAATATTGCAACTAAAATATTTTACCTTCTTATAATTCTAATTCAATCTCATATTTTCATAAACCTCCGGAAATACGATTTTTTCAAAATTTTGCCTAAAGTTGTAGTGCCATGTATAGGGTAAGAGATGAAGTAACTAAATTAGGTGTGCAGGCTCCCCGAGGCAAAGATAGATAAACTTACAAAACGAAATTGATCTAAAAATATAATGAAAAGAACGGGACTTAAATAGAATAAAATAAATTTAAATATTTAGAAAAGTAAATAAGGTAGCGTAGGTTTTTTTTTTATCAATACGCTTGGTCTCATGCCAAATTGGCTAATGGATAGATAAATGAGTCCGTCTCTTGAAAGACGGTCTTTCTATAAATTATATAAAAATCAAGGTTTAAAATGTAAATTAGAATAAATTAAGATAATTTTTTGAGTTGTATTAATCGGGTTATAAACTTATAACTATTACATGTTCCATAATAAAATTTTCATATTGCAACTAAAATCTTTACCTTTATATAATTCTAATTTAATTCTGTCTTTCCATATACCTATGGAAAGATGGTTTTCCCAAGACTTTGCCCAGATAAATCATGAAAAAAATACATTCATATAATTTTTAATGTTAAATTATAATTAATTGTATTTTAAAATATATTTTAAAAGGCCTTTAAAATTGTGAGAATTTTGTTACAATAAATAGAAACAAGCCTCAAACATCAAATCATCCTATTAATTATACTCTCTTCCTTTCACTAAGAGTGACCCGCTAGGTTTAAACTTTTAAATTTATGTGAATAAATTGAGTGAATGAAATTAAATGTAAAAATTTAAAAGTAGAATAAGTGGATGAGATTGAAGGAATCTTGCCAAAAATGGAAAGTATGTCATTAAAAAAATCTCAATAAAGTATGCCAAAAATAGAGAAATGGGGGGGAGTATTAGGTTATAGAGAAGTTTCAGGAAAGACGACATTTTCATAAATTTATTGACAATTCACAGTGGATTTTATCTTAGATGTTGTATTTTTATAAAATTTAAATATTGTATTTTAAAAGTTAAAACAAGTAATAATATGTATTTGAATGTGAAAATAAAAAAATATACTTCTTCCGTTTTACTAAGAGTGACACAGTGAGTTTAGACTCTTGGATTTAGCTGAAGAAAATGAATGGATGAAATTGAATATAGAAAGTAAAAAAGTAGAATGAGTAGATGAGATTGAAGGAATCTTGCCAAAAATGAAAAATGTGTCATTTTAAAAATAACTTTACAATAAGGCAAGTGTGTCACAAATGGAGAAACAAAGAGAGTACTACAAAAATATTTTCAAAATTTATAAATTTAACAAATGCAGTGTATAAGATAAAAAAATGATTTATCTATAAGTTTATGGATATGCTGCATGTCAGGAAACCCATTCTTAGTTATAAAATAATATATGTAATGGTTAGACGGTATAAAATAAGATTTTTTTTGAAATAAATGAACATTTTTCGACTACTAATAGTTTACTGAACTATGCAAAACATTAAAAAGAAAAGTGAAAAAATTAAGAGTTTATCTCATGAAAGACGGTCTTTTCATAAGTCATAAAAAAATCAATGTTAAACTGCAAATTAGAAGAAATAAAGATAAAATTTATGGGTTGCATTAATCAGGTCATAAACTTACAACTATTGCACGTTGCATAATAAAATTTTAAAATTTCAATAAAAAATTTACCTTTCTATTATTCTGTTTAAATTCCATCTTTCATAAACTTATGGAAAAATGATAGTAGTATTTCCCAAAAATTTTGTCAAAAATAAAAGAAAATACAAGTAAAAATACAAATAAAAAATGATAGGTTCTCCAACGCTATAAAAAATTTTACACCACAGTTTTGACGGGATATTCGTGTTGCAAGCTCGGTCATATTTTGTACAGCAATGGAGCTAGGGCATCATCATGAACGCCTTCTCCATTGCCGCTGCATTGTTCAACCCTGCGCGCGAGCTCAGGTTCCTTCTTATTTGCAGTTTACAAACTGTCCACGCTCTTATTTTCATAGCAATTTTCTTCAGCTCTGTTGTGATTATAGCACGGGACTGCGGGAGACTTAAGCTTTGTTTCTGCAGCTACTTGAATTTTCATTTGCCTGTGGTTGTGTGTAAATATGCCTTTTTGTTGCTCCGAAAAGGGTGAATGTTTGCCTCAGCCCTACTTTTGATGATTCAGGACATTGCTGATGTTTATGTATTTCTCTGTATGTAGTTCAAACTTCAGAGTTGTTTTTTATTTGCTCTTTACAATTTCATTTGTAAATCACCGTTGATGACGAAATTTAGTGATCAAGAGCACCGGATTTGTATATAGATGCAAGCTATGGATTTCCGTGTTTGTGTTGTAATGATCGTGGAGATCTGTTCGATGTAGTCTGCTAAGTTAACATTGCATATTTTTTTGGAGTAGTGTTGATTAGCGAGTTGATCTGCATTCTATTTGTGACAGAATGATTTACGTGAATTCCTAGTAGCATATATTAATAATGATAAGGCTTTCCTTGAGATAGTGTGGGAAAGTTCTTACATCATGCAATCTATTCTTCTGCGTCAGTGTTGCATGTGTTAACATTAAAATTTTGTCATGTCCTTGTATTATCTTTTGTAAATTTAACTGGCAACATTCACTTTGGGTAAATCACAGGCATTGGAGCATCTCAAACCCTTTTTCAAGTGTAATGGGAGGAAAACAACATCTTAACACGACATCTCATTTGACTTCGGTTGCGTTCCAGTGATAGCCTCTTCATGAAGGTGGATTCTTCATTTTTCCCCTTCTGTTTTGTTGTGGTAAGGGAAGGGGATGAAAATCTGCAAAGGATAGCTAACAATCACGAATTTGCTCTGCCAGCCATTGAAATACTGTGAAATTTTTTCGATGGTTGAAGCTCTAAAATCTGTGGTTTGATCTTGTTGTTCTAGTACTCTTGTTTCTATTGTGGGCAAGTATACAAGTGCTCTTTTAATGTTAGGAGTGGTCTTATCATAATCACGAGGTTATCACTCATTCAGATGAATTACAGGGTGAGCTTATCGATTGGAATCTTTAGCTTTAAGTGATGGTTATTATAATTTGAAGATGGCAAGTGCTAAATTATTGGTGTCTAAAATTGTTTATATGATCAGTATTTTAGTTGATGTTACGGTTGACGTCCACTTTAAATAATTGAGAGTTAAATAGTGATGATGTAGCATTTTGGACAAAGTAACACTTACTGTTCTGTGTAGATGAAAATAAGCAAGCTGGCTGATGTTTCCCCCCCTTTCCCTGTTCTAAACATATACCTCGACCCCTCACCGCACTTATATGAGTTGCTACTAACGGTGCCAATATTGGAGAGAACTAATCTTTTCCTAGCTTGGTTTAGATTTTCAATGGTTGGTGGATCATACATTTTATGCTCAACTCCATTGGGATCAGAGTGAATATTCAGACTACTTCCCCTAAAATATACTCCAGACGTGGGCCAACACTTAAAATTTTGACAGTGTTTATTTTGAAGGACGAGTCATATAAGTTCTACATTTACACTGTAGGAAGATCTAAAATATACTTTAAAGAGTTTATTCGTGAGTTGTGTTAGTGACAGTATTTTATTGCACGGTGTGAGTTTATGTACTGGTTGAATGCTGTGCTTTTTAACGAATACTTGCATTCCCTAATGTTAGGAGAGCTAAGTTAAGTGAGAAATATACGTCAGGAAATGACAATGCTCAGGGTTGGGATAATGTATTTTTGAAGCAACAAAAAACTACCTTATAGATTTAAATCAGGCTCAAACTCTCCTTTCTCTTGCTTTTACTTCTGTGCATCAGCTTTACTAAATTATGACCCTCTGAAACAGGTGTGTATATGATTTTGAACTTTATGACAGTTAGGAAGTCTTAGATTTTTCTATATTGTCATAGTTATTTGCGGTCCTTGATTTATGTTTTTCCCCGAAGTATGATCATGAAGCTTCATTAGAATAGAACATCTTTAAAATGATGTTTGGTGATTTTAGATTTTGGCTAAAATCACGGTGGTGCTGTGGTTTGAATAAAAACTCAATTGTCATATGATCCTTAATGTACTTGCGAAATGTTTTGCCTTTAGGTTTGGAAAGCTCATATCATCTTTGAACTTTGAAGTAAAATATGCCTTTCCTGTCGTAGCTTTTGTGTATCTTACTATATCCTTTTGGGTAGATATTTGAGTGCTGACTTTCCTTTTGTTTGAATTTAATTTCAGTTTTGGATGCTGCTATGGAAACTAAACTTGGAAGGGCAACTTCCAGGCTTGGG
This sequence comes from Rubia balearica, assembly GCA_032355405.1. NCBI lineage: Eukaryota > Viridiplantae > Streptophyta > Magnoliopsida > Gentianales > Rubiaceae > Rubia > Rubia balearica. The sequence goes on from JAULKJ010000006.1 coordinate 4,703,687, forward strand.
TAGTGCCGTATCTCCATTCATTTGCTTTATTATTCACTCTGGAAGAAATTAGACTGGAAATGGTAAGTAAAGGTAAGTTATTCCTCAACTAACTTGGAAAAAAGAGTGGCATTCTTCTTGGTAGGAAGAAGACCATTGCTGTCATATCTTTTGCAAACTCAAAGGCCATAATAATGATGCTTGTGAGCATGCATAGTAATTTGTAAGAAGTTTACCATTCCATCTGTGAGTATTCTCACAAAAGGGAGCCTTGTGTGGGTGTGTGTGACAGTTTACCTGGTACAATTCTCATAGGAAGTTATTTGGTAATCTCCTAGAAGGCTAAAAGTATATGATGATTATTAAATGCTGTGTACATTCATGAAGTTAGACTTATGTGCAAGTCTGAAAGAGGATCTTGTGAAAGTGAATCAATGAAGTTATTGTGAATGGTTTGGTTATTGGCACATAAAATCAGACCCGGTCATACATGTTTCCTGCTTTTGACTTTTGCGGTAAGCTTCGTCTGCCATTCTCATTATATGATTAATTTCATATTATATTGGTTTCCCGGCCCTTTCTTGACATTTTTTAAATCAAAGAAATGCTGAAAGTCAACTTCGAGGAACACATTAACCACATTGAAACTGAAGGGACTGCTTTTATATATGCCTCTCTGTGATCTAGCGTCTTCTCTCGAATGTAAATTGACTGTCCTCATTTTAAATAAATGTTACAGATTTTTGTTTTTATTTTGCTGATGGAAACTTGAATAGTAGCCAAAAGCCCAAAACTCATGCGATTCGAGCAAGATTTAGTAGCTGTGGATCAGCCGGTTAGATTAGACCCTTTTTTAAACTTTAAAACAATAAAATTTCAGTTTCTTTGAATTTTCAATTGTGTGGACGGAAACAGTCACATGATAGTAACCAAAATAAGGTGAAATAGAGCATGTGATTCTGTTTCTACATTAGTATCTCATGACAGGAATAGTGAAAATTTTGTACTTTCTTTTTACTGGGGACAATTGAGGTAAATCCCTCCATACGTCCGTATAATTAGTTTACCATGCTATGCGTCGCTGCATATTTATCCGTCGACTGCATATTTACCCGTTTGGAAGTAAATTACAGGAACTCTTTATATTTGTAGTCACTTTAAAAATAAACTGTTATTGCTGTTGCTAACCTCAGCAGTATTTTTGCTTTAATTTTCGAAAGGCTGTGTAATTAGCACAACTGTTAAAAATCAGTTATGGTAGGAGATTTGTTTCGTGATACAAGTGGAATTCATGGGTTTGCTCGTAATTTACATTGCAGAATTCGGGTTAGTACTTAATTAATATATAGTCCTAATCAGGTGGCGAATTTTTTGCCGCTTTCCTCCGTAACCGATTGCGCGCGCTCTCGCTCTGATATATTTTTTTATTTTATTTTTTTATCCTACTTCCTACTTTTTTCGGCGGGACTTTTTATAAAAGATAGAACATTTATCTGTTCAGAAAAGACAGAAATGTACAAAACGCCAATTCTCGTAAGCCCCTGGGTTGGGGGGTACATCTGTCATTTGATATTGTAGACCTTAATACCTTATTGAAGAAGACTTCTAAAATATCATCACTAGTCCTCGTTCTGTATCCAGGATATATAGAAGCCCATACGTCCACCTACATGGGGTCCACGTCAAACTTTCCTTGGGCTGCAATACACCAATCGTGGCCGTCAATGTTTCAATCCAACGGTCAGAATCATTCTTTAATATCCCTCCTTCGTTTTCAGTAGTTTTTTAATCATAAACCCTAGAAACATCGCAACAAACCTCCATCCGCAGCTATCTTCGCCCCCACACTGCAATTCACACCAAGGACGTGAAATCCGTAACTGTGTAAATTACCTAAAAAAGAAAAAATAACCCATCAAACAGAGAGTTAAAGAGTAAAGCTCAGATCTTGAAGATCATAAGGTATGATAAATGCCTATCAGATTGTTGATTGAGTGTTTTCTCTGTTCTTGATTCAAGAGGTAATTTTCCCCGTAAATTAGCGGTTTCTTTGTGTGGGAACTGGGCTTTTCCTTTCAATTTATTTAGAAGATGATTTTCTGGGTCTGTACATAGTTCTTCTATGGGGGTTTTTTGTCTGTAGGTGTTGTGTTTGGAACCATAATTTGGACTCTGTAGGCCAATTTGGTTGGGGAGGAGTGATATTTAAGGGGGACTTCTTTTACCGTTCTTCTTTTTCTTCTCCCTTTTATTTTCCCCCTTTTGATCTTTGTTTGGGTTCCAGTCGGTACCGTGTTGGGGTTAAGAGTCCAAGCTTGAGATGAAAATTTGTGGCCTTGGAACGAGCATGTTACTGAATTAAGTTAAGGGCCCTAAATAGGCCAGCAGGTTGATAAATGTTGAATTTCTTGGCTCAGATGTTCTAAGGGCTTGTTCTTGCTTTCGTTAAATTAAGAATTACCTCTGTTATTGACAGCAGTTTGTGAAACCAGATAGAAGTAGCCCCCTGCTCTAATTTATTCTCCTTATCTGGGGTGTAAATCAGTCCATTTTTGTGGGGGTTTATGTTAGTGGAAGTCTTGTAGCATTTACCCTCCAATGCCTTCTGTGGGAATGAGGAGGACAACAAGGATATTTGGGGCCAGGGTACTAAGGTCTGGTAGGCGGCTGTGGAGTGAGAAAAATAACAATGGGGAGTGGGTTGAGCTTCTGGATAATTCTCGAGATAGTGCTGGTGATGCCACTAAACGCAAGGAACGCGGACGGCATGGAAACAACCTTCTTACTGATCAGGAAGTGGTTAAGATGGATGTTGATGAAGAGGTTGCAGAGTTTAAGTCTGAGAACCTCGCCCCAAAGGAAGAGGTAGCAAATGACCATGCTGGTAGGAGGTGGGGAATTGTTTACACACGAAAACGCAAAAAGGAGGGTTGTGGTGTTGATTTGCCATCTGTTGGTAATGCAAGGAGGTTTGGGAAGCAGTTCTATAGAAAGAAATTGAGGAGAAAAGCAGGGTCAGAGTTGACTAGCAAGTGTGATTCAAGTCTCAGTTTAAAGGCTTCTGGAGGATCATATGATAATCCTAAATTATGGTCTCTCTTGGTAGTTGCCGACGGTTCACTTTGTAGCTTGAATTTAGTTTCATCTATTCTAAGTTCTATCTTGAGGTACATGTGGAGTGCTAGAGTTGGTCTCCGTCAGCTCTCTGCAATCATTAGCATGAAGACCATTGTTTCCGTGTTCTCATCCTGTGGGATTTGTTTTTTGAAGGTATTTTTTTGCTACCATTTTCTCTCTCATTTTAGAATTAGATAAATTCGTTTCTGCTCCATCATTTGTTTGATGTTTTTATGCTTTTTCTAAATTTGTTCAGGGACCTAGGCTCATTAAACATGGTTCTTGCATGATATGGCATGCCAACACCTCCACACCAATGTTTCGGGTGGATTATTCCACAGCTCCACATTGTTTTATGTACTTGAATTCAAGGAGGGTGCTAGAGTTTGATCGCCTATCCTGTTCTCTTGGGCGACATTTGGTGGATATGATTAGGAGAGATGATAGAATGACTCCATCTTGCACATATCCTTCAAGATCTAATGCTTCTGAAACATCAGACTTGGTGGCATTAGCACCGAATGATGATTCTGGGAAGATAGTGGTGTCTGTCGTGATTGAAGAGCCTAATTCAGGTCAGAATGTGCATATTAGGAGTGGTCACCATATGAGGAACAGGAGGAGTTCTTTGAGATCAAAGAGAGGCAGGCGACCTTCCTCTCTTGGCGTTCGAAAATCTGGTGGAGCTTCACCTTCTAGTTTAAAAAGCCTTAGGCATAGTGGAGCACAAGCCTCTCCCATGACACGTAGACATGGGCTCAGGAGCTCAGCTCTTAGAGCTGGAGCAGCTCACAGGAATGTTGTTAAAAACATCAATCACGTGAAATCTGTATCCGAGGGACTGAAATCAGAAGGTGATCCAACCAGCTGTTCTTCGAATGTGCTGGTATTGGGTTCAGAGAAGTGTTACAGAATTGTAGGAGTCACGATCTCACTTGAAGCTTCGGTTGAGAAACAATGGAATCTTGTGATAAAGAAAGATGGGATGGATCCTTATATTCTTGGAGCTCAACGTTATATGAGACCTAGCAGTAAAAATCGGCTTAGCAATGCTGTTGTATGGAATACGGATAATGATTGGAAGCTAGAATTTCCTGACAAGCAAGAATGGTTGATTTTTAAAGAATTGTACAAGAAGTGTTCACTCCTCAATACACCAGTCCCACAGGAACCTGTGGAAAGTACTATTCCCATTCCGGGGGTTCGTGAAGTATCTGATTATGTGAGCTTAACCCGTGTTTTTCATAGACCTGCTTCATACATCAGCATGAAGGAGGATGAATTGAGTAGAGCAATAGCAGGGAGGACTGCAAGGTATGATATGGATTCTGAGGATGAGCTGTGGCTAAACAGCCTTAATGGTGAAGTATGTGACGAAAATTTAGATCATACACCTCTGTCAGCAGAGGATTTCGAGTTGGCAATTGATGCTTTAGAGAAAGCGTTTCATTGCAACCCAGATTCTTTTTCTGACGAGTGCATTCCTCATATAGAATTTAGTTTGGGAAGGAGAGTATTGGAGGCTGTGTATGGGTATTGGAGTAACAAAAAGAAGCAGAGACGCTCAGCTTTGATCAAGGTTTTCCAGGTAAAATTTCTTGGAATCCCTAAAAGCACACATTACTGACATCAGAAAGATTGTTGTGCCACTGAATGTGGAAAGTTTGTACTTGCAATAAGTGTTAAATCTTATTTCAGAAGATACAGTACTCTCTTGTCATATTGGTTAACTTTGTCATTTTAACTGTCAAATAAAATTCACTGTTGGCTGTTGGTCTTGCTGAGGAGCAACTATAACTCTTTTCATAACCTTGCTCATGTGATGCAATAGACAATCTGAAGTTTATGCTCCTTTTTACAGTTGTACCAGCCAAGGAAAACCCAACTAATACCGAATTCTATACTTCGTAAGAAGAGGTCATTCAAACGGCAGGTCAGCTCAGTTGGAAAACGGCAGGTCAGCTCAGTTGGAAGAGGCAAACAACGACCATTGCTTCAAGGTATGCATTCTTTGTACTTGATTATTCTCTTCCTGAGTTCAGGAAACGACTTTCTGTACGTACTCAGAAACCTCTGTGACAATCTTGGTAACTGTTTGTACAATTTCTCAGACTAGCATGTGATCTATTTTTATGTATAGCAGATACAGCTCGTTATTACTCATCTGCTCAGTTTTTATGGGGGGATATTGAATTCTTAACAAAAGTTTTGAGCATACCTTTTGAAAAAAGCTTGATAATTGGGTTTTAGATGACTTGGGTGTCTAAATATAAGCAGTGAGATCCAAGTGCCAGGAATGTATTTAGGATTGGCCATTATATAATTTTGTTGAATGTGCAGCAATGGCAGCTGAACGAGTTGCTCGGGAGCAACATAATTCACTAGCGAGGGTGGAAGAAGCTAAAGCTGTGGCAAACAGGTCAGAGGGATTGGCAATTTTAAAGCGGCAAAGAGCCCAGAAGCTCATGGAAGCTGCTGATTTGGCAATGTACAAGGCTGCCATGGCCCTTAGAGTTGCTGAAATGGCTCGAAATCGTCCAGCTCCAGATAATAAAGTCGAGTGAGATTGTTGGTTTGGTTATTTTGAGACACTGGCTGTAGTTTGGGCTTAAAGTAATAAGAAAAACAAAACAAAAGTTACAACCTGATGGCCTTAAGTTTTTTCGGAAGAGCCTTTGGATGTCAAACATTGGTGGTAAGGCCAGTGTAATTTTGTATAGTTTTGGATTGGGATGTACATTTGTACTTTTGTTTCATCATCTTTGGAACATAGATATTTAAAAATTCAGAGAGAATACAGTGAAGAATTTTACTGTTGCATATTTGCCTGGCTAGTGTGGGCGTTTTTCTTTCTTTTATAAAAAAATATTGGTGGGTGTATGTTTTTGTTTTTCTGGGCTTTTGTATAAGCACTCTACCCCACTAAAGTTTCTGATTAAACCTTTTGACTTGGAGTTTTATTAACACCATGTCAATGGTGAGATGACATTAACCCCGCTCAATTCATTAAAAAATCAATCTCTCTTCCACATTAGTATTGAAACCGCAATTAAATCACTTTTTTTTTTCACTTCCACATCAGCATTGAGCTTGTAGCTAAATCACTTTTTCTCCCCATAGTGGTTGAGATATTTCTAAGCCCACTCCATGGGCTCCATTTGATTCTCTCCATCATACTCATTAATTTTACGTTTAATAATTAATTTACACAAATTTACCTAACAAAATAAATTCAAATGTGAAATTTAATAATAAATTTGTAATTTTTAAATTTAATTTAATTTCAATTTTTTTTAGAAATTAATTTCAATTTTTAAAATTTATTTTATGAAACATAATTAAAAAAAACCAAATATATATATATATATTTAAAGAATGTAATTTTTTTTAAATGACCAAAATTTAATTTAAATTTTGAAAAATAAATTAGACTTTATAAGATTTTTTTGGATTTTTAAATAGCAGAAAAAAAATATTCAGAAATTTTTAAAAAAGCAAATAAAGGGGACAAAGGGTTCCACGTGGCACCCCAAGGTCAAATTAGCAAGCACTGCAGAGCAGCACATGGCCTGACACAAAGCCAGCTGCATTTTTAAATGACGGAGGGGAGGGGGGCTGCAAAATGCAGCCCGTTTTGAAACCCCCATTGTGGGGGTTTTCGGGCTCCATTCCATCTTTATTTTTAATCAAACCCGAATTAAACCCCTCACTGCACATGCTCT
>JAULKJ010000006.1:4725657-4740094 GCA_032355405.1 Rubia balearica
TGGCTACTGTGAACAGACTGATATACATTCTCCTTTCGTTACAGTCTATGAGTCTGTTGTATACTCAGCTTGGTTACGTCTTTCTCCAGACATAAATGAGCGAAATAGAATGGTACACTATTCTTATGGTCATCAAAATATTTTAAACTTTTGAGTTTGTTCTCTGCATGCTCATGGTAATTTCTCATTTGATTATGTCTGCAGGTGTTTGTTGAAGAAGTAATGGACTTGATTGAGTTGAACCCCCTAAGAAATTCGTTAGTCGGTCTTCCTGGAATAGACGGCCTTTCAACTGAACAAAGAAAGAGGCTCACTATAGCAGTAGAACTTGTTGCTAATCCATCCATAATATTCATGGACGAGCCCACATCCGGTCTTGATGCTCGGGCTGCTGCAATTGTGATGCGCGCTGTGAGGAACACAGTAGACACGGGGAGAACTGTTGTGTGCACAATTCATCAGCCAAGTATTGATATCTTTGAATCATTTGATGAGGTATTTTGCCTATTTGGACGTGGTATTACTGGTTATATCTTTACTCTTGAAACTTCTTAACTCATTGAGTTCTTTTACTTCATAGCTGCTGTTGATGAAGAGAGGAGGTCAAGTAATCTATGCTGGGCCTCTTGGTCATCAATCCCAACTCATGGTTGACTATTTTGAAGTGAGTTTCACCTCTTTATTTTTGTCCTTTCTGTGCTGCATAAATTTTTGTTCTGCTGATTATATCTGGTTAAAATAGTATAAGCATCTTATTTTGGAATGTTAAAACATCATTGACATATTTGATTTTCTTTTCCAGGCTATTTCTGGGGTTCAAAAGATTAGAGAAGGTTACAATCCCGCAACATGGATGTTGGACATCACCACGCCTGCAGTTGAGGCTCAGCTTGATGTGGACTTCGCAGAAATCTATGCGAATTCGGATCTTTATAGGTGTTCAAGAAAACCACGGTTCTATTGGCAATAAGTGTTAAATCCTGTTGATTTTATGGTTCCTATATCTGATATTTGCGCGTTGGTCATTTTTCAGAAGGAATCAAGAACTCATCCATCAACTAAGCACTCCAGCACCAGAGTCTCAGGATCTCTATTTTCCCACGGAATACTCACAATCATTTTTCACACAGTGCCAGGCTTGCTTCTGGAAACAAAGATTATCCTACTGGAGAAATCCAAAGTACAATGCCATTAGATATTTCATGACAATTATTATAGCCATCATATTCGGAGTAATTTTCTGGCAAAAAGGAGATAAAATGTGAGTCTTTGAATATAACTTGCTTACTGTTTGCTCTTGTGCTTTGGCAAGATTTGCTTACTCTAATTCATTCTTTATAATAGATCGAAACAACAAGATCTGTTGAATCTTCTTGGAGCTATGTACTCAGCGGTCATGTTTCTTGGTGGAACGAGCACTTCTGCTGTGCAGTCTGTTGTGGCAGTTGAAAGAACAGTGTTCTATCGTGAAAAAGCTGCGGGGATGTATTCAGCTTTACCTTACGCATTTGCTCAGGTAAATCTTCATTTATTCCGTGGGTCTCCATGTCAAAAATTAGTCTTTTTCGGTCTGGGAGATGAAATTATTGCCAATTTTCCTGCAGGTAGCTATTGAGACCATCTATGTCGCGGTCCAGACTTTCATCTACTGTATCATCCTATACGCAATGATTGGATTCCATTGGAGGGTCGATAAATTCTTCTATTTCTACTACTTTGTCTTCATGTGCTTCACCTACTTTGTCATGTACGGCATGATGCTTGTGTCACTCACTCCAAACTACCAGATCGCCGCCATAACAATGGCTTTCTTCCTCAACTTCTGGAACTTGTTTTCTGGCTTCATGGTCCCTAGAACGGTAAGCAGTGGTTAAGTAAGAACAGAAAGTAGATTTTCTGCCTCTGAAATGAACCATTTTTCTGATATCTGATGAATTGTTTTGCAGCAAATTCCTATATGGTGGAGATGGTATTACTGGGGGTCACCCATTGCATGGACAATATATGGCCTCATAGCATCCCAAGTGGGAGACATGGACGATCCAGTTGCAGTACCGGGAGGTATCGAGGTAACAGTAAAGCAGTACTTGAACGACTTCTTAGGTTACAAGCATGATTTCCTCGGATATGTTGCTGCTGCTCATCTTGGTTGGGTAATCCTCTTCGCGTTTGTATTTGCGTACGGCATCAAGTTCCTCAATTTCCAAAGGAGATAAGAGAGATTCTGGATCTGGACTTGCATAGTATCATTCATTCTTTGGGTTGATAAACTAATTAATGTTGTACATATATAGCACAAACTACACACAAGAGGATTCATAATATAGGTTTTTGACTCTATAGCTAAAGGAAGATTGCTTGTTTTGCTGAAGGCTGAATATTTGTTATTTTTCCACAGATGTATTGAATAATGTCATTTTCATATCTCAAATAAAATCTTCTCTATGCTTGTGGTATTGTTTTCTTGGCTTGCTGCCATTTAGAAAATGGCCAAATTCATTGGGTTTTTAGTAGCATTGTTAGAGCTGAGTGAAAACAATATGCTCATTTTCAGATGATTTGATTTTTTTAAAAATTTATTTTCATATCTGGTTGCATTACTAAACAACCCCTAAATCTTGACCTCCAAAGTGTACAATTCTGGACAAAAAATAAGGATAAAATTTGGATTTTGCAAAACCAAATCAAAATTCAGGATTTTGTAAAATCCAAAACCCAAAGTGTTGCGGTAAGCATAGGGCCTGAGGGTTGTTTTTGTATAATCTAGCCAATCATTTTTGTTTGTTTACTGTTCAGCATGCAAGAATATATGCATGCAAAGCTAACTTTGAGAAGATAAAGCCATAATTAAAAGATCTCAAATCCCTTTAAATAATATCTTTCGGACTATCCCAAGAACTTAGTCAAACAGGACAAGCCTTGGAATATGTTGTCATTCTATTCTAAGGCCAAAGAAATGGTTACAGAGTTTAGAACACAGCCTTCTGTAATTCCCTAATTTGGCTCATTCTCTAATCTCTACATCAGTTCTATCATCTCCTGTAATATATATATCCATGCACCATAAACTCCTGTTCAGCAACCTCTTCATATCTTATTCACTTGTACATTTTTCAACATTCTTTCTAAACCATTCTTTCATTGCTATACTTGAGCACCTTAAGGTGTTCTGGAGTTGTTCTTATCTTGCTAGGGGGCGCAGTGAAGAATGGCGGCGCCTGTGAATGCAGATGACTTGAGGAGGTCCATGAGCCGGCGGGGCAGTATGTCATCGTCCAGCAGGAAAGGCTGGGCCTCAGCGAGTATCCGGGAGGTGTTGGGAGCTCCTGGAGGGGACGTTTTTCAGAAGAGTGGGAGGCGTGATGATGAGGAGGAGCTCAAGTGGGCTGCCATCGAGAGGCTTCCCACTTATGATAGGCTGAGGAAGGGCATGCTTGCTCAGGTTTTGGACAATGGCAGAGTTGTTCACGAGGAAGTTGATGTTGCACATCTTGGTACTGATGCCAAGAAGCATCTCATGGACAGTATTCTAAAAGTTGTTGAAGATGATAATGAAAGGTTCCTGAGGAGGGTTCGCGATCGAACTGACAGGTAAGAAACTTACTTCATCATCGGATTTTTCACTGTGGATTCATTGGCCTGATCATTTCTTGGTACAGGGTTGGTATTGACATTCCAAAGGTTGAGATCAGATATCAGAATTTATCGGTTGAAGGAGATGCTTTTGTTGGGAGTAGAGCACTTCCAACTCTTCTGAATTCTACTGTGAATTCGATAGAGGTAGTAATTGTGTTAATTCTTAGATATCAACTCGATAGAGCTATTTAAAGAATGTTACATGAACTATCTTTCTTTTTCTGATCCATAGGGACTTCTTGGTTTCATGAAAATCTTCCCATCTAAGAAGAAGGCTGTCCAAATACTCAATGAAGTGACTGGAATAGTAAAACCATCGAGGTACATTTGTGTTTTCTGATCGTCCTATTGCCTTCTTTCCCTCCTAATCTGTATGCTTTTGTTGACAAAGATCTGATTTTTAGGATGACATTGCTTCTGGGACCACCAGCATCAGGAAAGACCACGTTGCTGAAGGCGCTATCAGGAAAGCTGGAGGATGATCTTAGAGTGTGTTCTTTTTTCCATTCTAACATAAGATTTCTAGAAGTACTACAGCTTGAATAGTTTATGATTATTAGTTTCTTGATTTGTTTTCTGGTTAGGCCGATGGCAAGATCACTTACTGTGGGCATGAGTTGAACGAGTTTATTCCCCAGAGAACTTGTGCTTATATCAGTCAGCATGATCTTCACCATGGTGAAATGACAGTCAGGGAAACCTTGGACTTCTCGGGCCGATGCCTTGGAGTTGGCACGAGATACGAGCTTTTAGCAGAAATGTCAAGAAGAGAAAAAGAAGCAGGAACCAAACCTGATCCTGAGATCGATGCATTCATGAAATCCACTGCCATAGCCGGACAGAAGACTAGTTTAGTCACTGACTATGTCCTAAAGGTTTGTTCTAGTACTAGTTTCCAACAGTTCTTCATATGTTTAGACCCCTTTTCTGTAACTTATAAATGATAACATACAGATTCTTGGACTGGATATTTGTTCTGATACAATGGTTGGTGATGACATGAGAAGAGGTATTTCAGGTGGACAAAAGAAGAGAGTAACAACTGGTATGTAAAGATACATATATCCCTTACTTCAGTTCAGAAAATTAGATCCATCATTAAATTGTTGTATGATAATCATAATATGCAGGAGAAATGTTGGTTGGACCTGCAAAAGTTTTCTTCATGGATGAGATCTCTACGGGGCTAGACAGCTCCACGACGTTCCAGATAGTCAAGTCGATGAGGCAGATGGTGCATATCATGGATGTCACCATGATAGTCTCTCTTCTCCAACCTGCACCGGAAACTTTTGATTTGTTTGACGAAATCATATTGCTTTCAGAAGGACAGATTGTGTATCACGGCCCTCGCGAGCACATTCTTGAATTCTTCGAGGATGTTGGATTCAAATGCCCTGACAGAAAAGGTGTTGCAGACTTTCTTCAAGAAGTTACATCCAAGAAGGACCAGGAGCAGTACTGGTCCCGAAAGGATGAGCCTTATAGATATGTGTCGGTATCAGATTTCGCTGATCTGTTCAGATCATTTCATGTGGGGCAGAAGCTCTATAGTGAACTCAGTGTTCCATATGACAGAAGTCAAACCCATCCTGCAGCTTTGGTGAAAGAGAAATATGGGATTTCCAACAAGGAGCTCTTTAAGGCATGCTTTGCAAGGGAATGGCTCCTGATGAAAAGGAACAATTTTGTGTACATTTTCAAGACTGTTCAGATTACCATCATGGCTATATTCACTTTCACCGTGTTCTTCAGAACACAGATGAAGTCCGGGACTATTGATGATGGAGGGAAATTCTACGGCGCGCTATTCTTCAGTCTTTTGAATGTGATGTTCAATGGGATGGCTGAGCTAGCAATGACTATTTTTAGGCTCCCTGTGTTTTTCAAGCAAAGGGATTCCTTGTTTTACCCTGCCTGGGCTTTTGCGCTCCCGATTTGGCTTCTGCGTATCCCCGTCTCTATCGTGGACTCATTGATTTGGATCATTCTCACTTACTATACCATTGGCTTTGCTCCTTCTGCTAGCAGGTAAGATATAGTATGAATTGAGATATTCTAATGATGTCTAAAATGTGGTCATTTTCGAGGCTCATTCTTAATGACTTGTGACAGGTTTTTCATGCAACTTTTGGCATATATTGGGATTCATCAAATGGCGTTAGGGCTCTTCCGTTTTGTGGCAGCTCTTGGAAGAACACAGGTTGTAGCTAACACATTTGGAACCTTCACATTGCTCTTGGTTTTCGTCCTAGGTGGATTCATCATCGCCAAAAGTAGGTCAAATGATACTGTTTCTTCACTTTTTGACACTTCTCGATGCATTTTGGACATTTTAAATAGAGGGTTCATCATGGAATGGTGATTTTCTTGCAGATGACCTCCAGCCATGGATGCAATGGGCTTATTATATCTCCCCAATGTCCTATGGCCAGAATGCTATTGTTCTTGTTGAATTTCTCGACGATAGATGGAACATGGTGAGCTTCTAGTTCTTGATCACTATGAAAAGATCACGCTGTTTTTTATTACACTTTTGTTCCCATTCTTACATTACACGTCATTGCAAAAACAGCCGAATTTTGATCCGAGGTTTCCCGGGAGCACTGCTGGAAGGGAACTTCTTGCAAGTAGGGGAATGTTCACAGAACAGCGTTGGTACTGGATTTGTGTCATTGCACTCTTTGGATTTTCTCTCTTCTTCAACTTGTGCTTTGTTTTAGCCCTCACATACTTGAATCGTAAGCGATTAAATGCCTATCCTTTTCTGTTTCCTGCATATTAATCGATTCATTCATTGCATGACCATTTCCTTGAACCTCGAAAAACAGCATTTGCGGAGTCTAAATCAGTTGCTGTGAATGAGGACGACGAAAACAAGAAAAACAAACTTCCATTGTCCAATGCCAAGATAATATCAAATAGGAGTTCTGCATCAGCTGCCCCGGTGTTTGAAAGTAAGCTTTTTCAAAGCCTTTTTCCATGATTTCGCTGTTTCCTCCTTGTTTAGCTTCTGAGTTCTGACATGGTTTGATATGATTGAATTGGCAGTGAAGAGCAATTCAGATGCAAACAAGAAGGGAATGGTGCTGCCATTTCAGCCTCTGTCACTCTCATTTGATGATGTCAATTACTATGTTGATATGCCTGCTGTAAGTCCCCATCGGAGCCAAACTTCAATATTTAATGAAGCTTGATAAATTCTCATTATCATCATCAATGACTGATTTTTGTTTTTGATCAGGAAATGAAAAGCCAAGGAATCGAGGAGACAAGACTCAGACTTTTGAGTAAAGTCAATGGTGCTTTCAGGCCTGGAGTTTTGACAGCACTGATGGGGGTCAGTGGAGCTGGAAAAACAACCCTGATGGATGTTCTAGCTGGAAGGAAAACCGGAGGTTATATTGAAGGAAACATCAGCATCTCAGGCTTTGCGAAAAACCAAGAAACTTTCGCTCGTGTTAGTGGATACTGTGAACAGAATGATATACATTCGCCATATGTTACAGTATATGAATCCCTCTTGTACTCTGCCTGGCTGCGTCTTCCTTCTGAAGTAAACACGGAAACAAGAACGGTAAGAGATGTGTTAATAAACCATGTCCTTTCTAATAATAAACCATGTCCTTTCTAATACACCATCATGTTTTAATCCTGGTTTTGTCGATTTAGATGTTTGTTGAGGAAGTTATGGAGTTGGTTGAGTTAGTCGCGTTGAGAGATGCGTTAGTAGGCCTTCCCGGGGTAGATGGTTTGTCTACAGAACAGCGAAAAAGGCTCACTATTGCAGTTGAATTGGTTGCTAATCCATCCATCATTTTCATGGATGAGCCTACATCTGGTCTGGATGCTAGAGCAGCTGCCATTGTTATGCGAGCTGTGAGGAACACAGTGGACACGGGCCGGACTGTTGTCTGCACAATTCACCAGCCCAGCATAGACATCTTTGAAGCATTTGATGAGGTACTTTTACACTTCTAAATGGTAGATTTGGTTCATTCGAGTAAATGGTTTTTCGCAGCGCTTTTTAACCTTTTATTGCATCTTCCGTCAGCTCTTTCTGATGAAGAGAGGAGGGCAGGTCATTTATGCTGGACCACTTGGCTACCAATCTCAGCATTTAGTTGATTTTTTCGAAGTGAGTTCCGCTTCATATTCAGGCCTTATCAGGCATACACTCATATGATGACATGTTACTGCTTAATGCACACGTGACAGAATGTGAATGATGATCGTGATGCATACAATTATGATTATACTACGGTTTCTGCTAATGTCGCAATGAAACTAACTCTGATTTTCATTCTCTCTTTACTGCAGTCTGTTCCGGGCATTGCCAAGATAACAGATGGATACAATCCTGCAACATGGATGCTGGAAGTCAGTTCTTCAGCAATTGAAGGTCAACTTGGAGTTGACTTTGCAGACATCTATGCAAAATCTGATCTTCACAAGTATGTCATTGTCAGTTAGGACAATAACCTTTGTATTCTGAGCTCTCTTTCCTTGTTTTCTAAGTCGTCCCGGATTTCAGGAGAAACAAAGAGCTTATCAAAGAGCTAAGCAATCCAGCTCCAGGATCCAAGGACTTGTTCTTCCCCACCAAATATTCACAGTCATTCATTTCTCAGTTCAAAGCATGTTTCTGGAAGCAATATTGGTCATACTGGAGAAATCCTCAGTACAATGTCATTAGATTCTTCATGACAACAGTGATTGGACTTATCTTTGGAGTCATTTTCTGGAACAAAGGAAGCCAAATGTAAGTGCTTTTCGTGTTTCTGAAAAGATGTCGTGACTCGTGATCATCCTCATAATCGTCTTTTTTTACGCAGGAGCAAGCAACAGGATCTGAGCAATCTTCTCGGAGCGATGTATGCTGCAGTTCTCTTCTTGGGAGGAACAAACACTTCTGCGGTGCAATCAGTGGTGGCGATTGAGAGGACCGTGTTCTATCGCGAAAAAGCAGCCGGAATGTTCTCAGCCTTGCCTTATGCATTTGCTCAGGTAAGAACATGGGAACATGATCATCTGATTCTCTGACAAGAATGCAGCATCCTCAGTTCTTTCGCGATCCCTTCTCTTTGCAGGTGGCTGTTGAAACTATGTATGTTGGAATTCAGACATTTGTTTACAGTCTTCTCCTTTACTCCATGATCGGATTCCAATGGCAGGCAGACAAGTTCCTGTGGTTCTACTACTACGTGTTCATGTGTTTTGTGTACTTCACGCTCTATGGAATGATGCTCGTGGCGCTCACACCAAGCTACCAAATCGCTGCGATTCTCATGTCCTTCTTCCTCAGCTTCTGGAACCTCTTCTCAGGCTTCCTCATTCCCAGGATGGTAAGTTTGAGTCTTGCTCCACTTGTGCTTGTTAACATTTTGGATGATGATGATATCTTTGAAACATGGTTGGTTTTTCAGGCCATCCCGATATGGTGGAGATGGTACTACTGGGGATCGCCGGTTGCGTGGACAATCTACGGCCTCATTACATCTCAGCTAGGTGAAACAACAGACCTAGTCCATGTGCCTGAGCTTGGAGATCTTCCTGTGAAGGTTTACCTCAAAGAGTTTCTGGGATTCGAACATGATTTCTTGGGAGCTGTTGCCGCTGCACATCTTGGTTGGGTTCTGATCTTCTTTGTTGTCTTTGTTTATGCCATCAAAGTCCTCAACTTCCAAAACAGATGATCTTTTTTTGTCCTCTGGAGGAGAAGAGATCAATTCCAGTATACCTCGTACTATTTCTTGTAAATGATGAGTTTCATCACATATTCAGTCAATTGTATTTTTTACCCCATTTGAATAAGATCTCCATCATTTTTTGGCTGCACTGACTCTACCATTCTTGAATAAAAGCTTTTACTCTGTTATTCTGTGACTGATCTTTTGGGTCTGTCTTATCCATCGATGAGGTCGAAGAGGAACAGTTTATGAACTTGCGAATATATTCATTTCCTTATTTTGTACGTATATGGTAATAAATTGAGAAATATAACGAATTAATGCGAATCTATTACCGTGTATTGTTGTGTACAGAATATTCAGACTTTTACTTGTTGGGACTCCGGTGAGACTGATGCATCTATCTTATACTCAGTAGCTTAAGGCGGTGGAAAAGAGAGGCTCCAAGTTTTGACTCGAGCTATAACTTGAGTTCTTTTTGATCAAACAACTGATACAAAAGGTTCTAGCTATAAATTCGTCACCTTCGACATGTGCTGGTTTATATGTTTGTATGTAAATCATCTTTATCCAGCGGGAAATAGTTATATGAAAAGTTCGATAAACAGATCCGACCATTTAGAGGGATTATGCTTATCAATGAACATTTGGTGTATTTTATTCGTTTGCATTTGGAGAAGTGCAAAAAGTGCTCAGATGACACAGCTGAATGGAAGTACCGAGTTTTGTTTCCATCTCCATAAAATACATAATCCACTGACGTTGCTCAGAATTATTTAGTGCCAAAGAAAAAAAAGGCACAAACAAGACAAGAAGCCAGTGTAAAATGCAGTTAGGGACCAAGAAAGAATGACAGACCTATAATAGAAAAAACATAAAACACCAGGTCACTCGGACACTCCACCTCAAGAATTAGCCTCACCGAGCAAAGCAAGAAGCAATTTCTCTTAGTCTTCATTAATTTCTTTAACAATGACGCGGTACAGGCAGCCTTTCATCGTGTTCGTAGAGTCGAGTTTCCCGTTTATAGGGCTTTGTTGGAGCGGGAAGCCCACCTGATAGAGATCTTGTATCATGGTTGACAACGAAATTTTTTTTTATATAGAAAAGAACCCCACCTTCTTCACGTAAGTAAAAATATAATCTTTTGTTAAAAGCGCCAATGTAACCCTATATAACAAGTGAAAGTGCAAATATACCCATTTCGCTAGATTTAGGCCTGAATTTGATGAAAATATTATTTTACCCCTCAGAGAAAAAAAGGAAAAAATAATAAAAATGATTAAATTACTAGTATACCCCCTAACAACTCTAATCATATTCTTCCTCTTCTCTTCTTCTCTTCTTCTCTCTCTCGCATATTTTATTTTCTTCTTCCTATTTAGAAATGAATTAGAATGGGGCGCTCTTCGACGGCTTCGGTGACGCCGTAGGTGCGGACGCCTAAGCCTGGTTGTTGTTGGAGCTTTCCGCGACCGACACGGTTCCCCCTGCGTTGTTTTTTGGGAAAACGTGATCCTCAGAGGCGCCCTTGTTCGTTCAATCACCGCTCAATCAAACAGATTTAGGCCGATTCGTTCAAACTCCCTTGTTCGTTCAATCTCCGTTCAATCCTCGGAGGCATATTTAGGCTGGCGTTTGTCCGTTTAATCGTCGCTCCTTGTTCGTTCGCAACGACGTCATGGTGACGGGGTAGCTGGAAGGGGTGGGAGTGGCTGGAGGGGGTGGTGGGGATGGCTGAGGAGTTGGGGGTGGTGGTGGCGGGACTGGTTGGAGGGGGTGGTGGTGACCTGGCGGTGAAGGTGGGTCTTGAGGGCAAAATTGTCCGAACATATATAGGTTTTAGGTCAAAGGGTATTTTTGTCATTTTATGTGCGATCAATGCCGATAATAGTGTCTTAGGGTTATATTGGCACTTATTTAAACTAGTTAGGGCTGTTTTTGCATTAAAAATTATCTGAGGGTTATATTGGCACTTACTTAAGTAGGTAGGGTTATTTTGGTATATATCACTTTTTTTTTGAAAATCATACAAATATTATACGAAAAATGCCTAGCAGCGATTACAATGAGTGAAATTGACATTTAACCTAACTAGTCTCAATTAATAGCTAACATATTGAAATGATATCTAAATTACATGTCAACCAAACTGATTGTGTATACTATTACGGATTAGAGATCCAATAAAGTTGTAACATCCCCTCAGGGATATTGAGAGGCCATTGTCATGCCCCCCAAAGATAGTATTTATATGCTCTAATTGTGGCTAAACTACTAGAAAGTAGATAGTACAAGTCGGTGTCGTCCACGAGGAAAAAAAGGGTTTTATCGAGTGTTAAACGTAGTTAAAAAGCACACGAAGAAGTCACTCTACGTTTATGGTAACAAAGTGGGGGGTTTTGGTTTTGGAAAACTCTACGCTTAATTTAAAATACTAAATTAACAAACAATTATAGATGACAAGGCAAATACGATCACACTAATACAAAAGACGTAATAAAGATGATAATAAGGCTTGGGTGCAATTGGTTTACATTTTTAGCCATCCTTTGATCATCGATTAATTAACCTATTTTTATGCATTAATCACATATTGTGGAGAACTTATCAACATCTTTCGGGTGAAGATATCTCTCGCCTCTCCTCAGTTATAGTTAGAGTGGGAGATCCACGCCACACAATAACCCTTATCCCCGGGTCACCCTAGACGATCAGGGTCATAAACTTCCTCGAGAATAGCAATACACATGGAGAACCAATACAACTAACACAATGTCCTACAAGCGAGAAATATCGGAATAGCACAAATATATCTACTAATAAAAACTACGAGGATCAGCCTTCATGCTACTCGTTATTAGTGATCCACGTTGATAATTAGTTAAACTCATTAAAATTCATCTCAAATCTAAGAAATTTCATCAATCAATAATCATAATTAGTTGTCACACCCAATTATAACCTAACATCAACTAACAATAATCACATCAAAAAAAAGTCAAAGTATCCCAGGTTTGACAAAAAACCTAGCAAATATTTAACTTTCAATCATCAACTAGTTGATCATCCTACTCTAAATCATCCATTAACTACACAAGAAAGTAAAAAATATACTTGATAATCAAAGCACAAAATAGGATAAATCAATTCTCACAAATTCATACCAAAAATACTTACCAATTGCTCTGAATAGTATATTTAGCCTAGATTAGCTAAACCTATAACAAAAGCACAAGAATCCATGGAAAACATTAGAGAAATGATGAAGTAAAAAATGAAAGCTATGGGTTTTTAGAGAGTAAAATTCGGATAAGGAAAAAAGGGAAATGAAAGATGAGCTTCAAAAGCAAAAGGCTGAAACAGCCTCGAAGAGACGGGCCAGCCTGTCTTCAGGTCTGCGGCCCGCAATGGCTCCAAAAGGACGTTGTTGCTGTTAACTTCGTTGTGGGTCGTGCAACAGGTCTGCAGCTCGCAAATTGAATGCTGGAATTCTGGCTGCGAGATTTAATTGATATGGTTCTTCCCTTCTTCTAGTTTCTTCATTTTTTTTCTTCAATCACTTGATCACTACCAAACCCTACCACTTTAACAAGATCAAAATCACTCATAAATTAAAGAATTATGATATAAAACACATGAATTCATCCTAGCCCCTTAATTGATAAAATGTCAATTTCTTTCCAATTAAGTCCCTAATCTATTACAAAATTATATTTTGAATATGTTAAAAAATAAGGTATAAATTGAGCACATCAAACACCCCACTCCTAGACCTTTACTTGTGCTCAAGTAAAAAATTATCAAGACCTAATATGGTTCCTAGATTTCTACCCCATAACGTATTCGAAACTTTTCCTTGACAATCCATTTAACCATAAACATGAGACTACCCATGCCCATATTTATGACTAAAAATATTCTACCCAACAAAATTCCCAAAACAATTATTTCTTCCGAGTAAAGTGATCATCATCCAAAGGTAAGGTAAAATAATAATAATAATAATAATAATAAAATTAAATCTACCCAAAAGTTCCCAAATTGGCAAAATGAGCCTTCAATTCTTTCGTTTCTCTCAATTCCTCTCATTTTGCCTAGGAGCCCTTTCGGGTTTTCATCCTAGCTTCTCTTTTTTTCTACATCACACCTCACCTTTTTTCCACACAATTTAAGCCTCTCATCTTTGCATAGGTCACCCTTTTGGGTTTTCGACCTATCTGGGCTCCCCAATTTTTGCCTAAGTTTCCCTCTCAGATTTTCAACTTAGCGGGTATATTATTTATTTCTTTTTTTCAAAATACCTCCTTATGAGTTATTAATTACAATGGAATAAAGAAAAACAATATCATATCACGCTTATGCTAGTAATGAGATTAACTAATTTCCCCACCCCACACTTAAAATCTAGCATTGTCCCCAATGCAAATGAACGATTAAAGCACAAGTGTAGAATAAAGGAATGTAGGAAAGTACTCACAACTAGTAGCATGAAGGTCCTGCTCTTCCGTGGCAGCGAGCATGCTTCTGAGTCCGCTCCTTCTGCGAGTGTCTGCGTCTCGCATCTGCAATGGTTCATCATCCATATGAGCAGATCGCAACATATGAACAATGGATTACAAGCCATCCTCGAGCACATCAAATCGTTGATTAAATATGTCAAACTCACGGGTGAAGTGATCATGCATCTGATGCCGTGTCTGCTCAAACCTATGCACCTGCTGGCGAATAGCTCTGACATTCTCATTAATACTAGCGAGTATGGTCCATAGTTAAAATGCTGAGGAATTGAGGGATCAGGTGTGGGATCTTCTGACTGCTGCACAGGTGGCGGGTATCGTAAATTACGGTTCCCCGCCTGTAACACATTCCAAAAGATCGTGTTGTACTCGGGGTATGGTAGAATGAAAAGATCATAGATCGGTGTATCTTCATTAATCGCTACCCTATCTGGTGTGGAAGCCTGATGAACATGACAAGGTTTTGTGCTTCGTACATCCAAACATAGTCATTCCCACCATAGAGATCATCATGCAACATCTTGTAGTGACGTAGCTTGTCTATGTCTAGGAGGCAGTTATTTCGGCCCGAAACGGACCCGTCTGCTCCTA
>JAULKJ010000006.1:4778447-4788947 GCA_032355405.1 Rubia balearica
GAGGGATTTCTCGAAAGGACTAGAAACCGGGGAATGGTGGTTGAAGGATGGGCTCCTCAGGCGAAAATTCTGAAGCATTCCGGCACCGGCGCATTTTTGAGCCATTGTGGGTGGAGCTCGGTGATGGAGAGTACGAAGTGGGGGGTTCCGATTGTAGCGGTTCCGATGCAATTCGATCAGCCCCTGAATGCGAGGTTGGTGGAAGCGGTTGGAGTCGGCGTGGAAGCAGTTAGAGCCGAGAAAGGTGATCTCCGGAGCGAGGAGATTGCCGGAGTTATAAGGAAGGTTGTGGTGGAAGAAAGTGGCGAAGGTGTAAGGAGGAAAGCTAAGGAATTGAGTGAAACTTTGGAGAAATTAGGGGATGAGGAGATTGATGCCCTTGTAGAAGATCTAAGAGGTCTATGTCAAAGGAAATGACCATGTTAAGGTTTTATTAGTTCCCAAGATTTTGTGTCCTTTATCATGCAAGTTCTTTTATAGGTTCACTTGCTCAGTTGATCATATGCTTAGAACAGATTTTGTTTCTATACATGTGTTCTAAACTATACCTTTCAGCATCCATTGCAAGATTGTTCATGTTCATCACTCAAATACAAATTTATCGACCATTTTATGTTTTGAAGGGGGTCTTCATTCTCCAAGGTTGATCGTAAGACAAATCGTGCTAGATTTCCACGACCACCACCAATTTTTCTAATACGTCGCTTTCAATCAGGTTGCTCTCAGCACAGGAAGCTAAAGGGACGTGGTACAAGTACTTAGTAGACACATGAATGATAGTACTGATCACAACCGAAATACACAAGTGCAACGTAAAGGCCAAGACACGTTTGGTGAGCAAATGCTCGTTTTCAATTATCTTGCAAAAAGTTAATCGAGTATGAAGGTGGGTGAATCCAACACTCCATATATATAGAGTGGGAATGAATCACATGTAACAACTACAAAAATAAAAGGAGGTCAATGAAAGGCACTCATGTACGACCCTCTTAGAAAGAAACTAAGTTAAACTAGCTAACTAAGTAATTTACATGCAAAAAAAAAAAGCCCATCTATTACAAGGAATTGGGGATGCGTTTTCTTGGGAACAAGAATCACCATTAGGGGCGTTGCCCTGAGGGACAACTTAGCATTGCATGCACGGGTGTTGGCCACGAATACTTCGAGCATTGCTCGCAACGCGACGCGGGCACGGAAGGGGACGATATAGGATGTGAACGGTCAGGAACCAACACTAGATTACTGGCATATCCATCACAGTTTAGGAAGGCCGGTTCGCAAGACGCGTTGAGTGGCATGAGACTGTAACATGTTAGGTTGAAAACTGATTGACAAGCTAACAAGTAATTCATCCCTTCTTTCAAATCTTTCCACAAACTCCCATTAGTTCTTCTACTACAGCACCAATCTCACAGTCTCCCTTGATTTCCAACATCCCACTCAATTCCATAGCCTTCCGCCTCACACACTCTCCTATTTCCTCCATAAAAACCTGCCTAATCACTTTCACCATCTCCCCACTCTGCACATTCCCACCGTAATCTCACAAAACCTCAACTGGAAACTCCTGTCGCCTTCACCAGTCTAGAATTCAAGGCTGGTCGATATGCATCAGAACTGCCACAATCGGAATGACTCACTTCACTCTCTTCATCATAGAAACTCACCCTCAGTGACTCAAGAACGTGTAGGTGCCGAAATGCTTCAATATCTTTGCTTGAAGAGCCCATCCCTCAACAATATTCCTTCTCTCCCCGACCATGAAAACCATTGAGGGATGTGGATGGAGGCATTTGGTGGTGAAGAATGACTTGAGTTTGTCCGCCATTAATGGCAATGAAGCTTCAACAGAGGTTCACGAAGAAGGAGTATTGGCAGAAGAGTCTAAACGACACCATTCCATTTAGTCCTTTCAATTCTGTTTACATTTTATTTTTATGTCCTTTTTTATTCCTCCTACTCCACGTGTCTATACACGATTGGTGTACAGTTATACTTTTTTTCCTCCCCGTGAGCACTATATATGCTCAGTACAATTCTAATTTGGTGATGTAGCAGATTATGGGATTATTCCTCAATTTTGCTTTCTTCTCTAATATGAAACCCCATTTCTACCTAAAACCCTAATAGTTGTTCATGGCATCAAAGCAAAAGATCTGCTCATAACCTTTGTTTTTTTAATTTTCTTTATTGAAGGTTCCTGCTCTGTAATTGATGGCCTCCAGTTCAACTGCAAAGGAGCTAGCTCTATTGTGCAGAATCGTGCTTAGAGAAATCAGATAAATGATTATGCTAATCATTATGGGTCAGCAGATCTTCTATTCTTCCACGGCTCTATCACACTGCTTTTGTTCTTCTTGCGGAATTGCTGGATGAATCCAACTATATAACCTTGAGCAAGAGCATGATGTTTGCCTTGGACACAAGAGATAAGTTGGGCTTTATCACTAGATAGATAAAGCTCTAGCTCTAAAAAATCTAACCTTTAAGCAACAGAGGAAGGTAAATTACATGCTCATATCCTGGATGTTGAATTCTACGTCAAAGAAAATAGCCAGAGGATTTATGTTTTCAACAAAGGCTTTGAGTCTGTAGAACAATCTGAAAGAGAGATATTGGGAAAGTAGTAAGCCAATATTAAACCAACTTAAAAAGGGATTTGACAAATACTAAGCAAGGATCTAATTCAGCGGCTACTTATTTTACTGAGCTAAAGGGGTTGTGGGTTGAATATGCATATTTTAGACCTAGGAAGTTTTGTGAATGTTGTAATTGTGGAGTTGTGAAGTCAATCATAGAACATGAGGATGATGACAAGTTTCACCAGTTTGTTTTAGGTATAACTTCAGAATATGCCTCTATCTGCAATCAGATTCTTGTTATGGATCTATTGCCATATGTTTCTAAAGTTTAGTCCATGATCACTAAAGTTGAAAAACTTAATAGTGTTCATGCTAAACACCGGGATGTTCAGAAAAACTCTGCTTTAGTTGTTAAGAGTTTCAGACCAGTGAAGGGTAACTATCCTTATCCGAGGAAGAATTATAATAGGAATGTTGTTAGGAAGAGAAGGTATTGCAAGGACATTGGTTAAGAGACCAAATCTGAAATGTGATCACTGTGGGTCTCTTGGACACTTGAATGACACATGCTTCAAGATCCATGGAAACACAGAGCAAGGCATCAAAGATTCCTCTATTAGAATCAAGTTGCTTGGCATAGCGGTTGCTCACAAAGTTATTGAACAACAAGATACACCATTTTACTCCACATAGTTAAGCTTGCATGAGATGGTCGCAAGTCTACAAGTTCAGATGGATAAACTGATAAAGGTAAAAATGAAAATGGACTAGCCTACAACTGCTCAAGAATAGGTAAATTTTGGAAATTACCACGACTTTGCAAGTAGTGTTCTTACCCATTCTTGTGGAAATGGTTTCATTTTTTTTAATGTGATTCATGGATACTTAATAGTGGTGCTACTAGCCACATATGTACTTCATCAAAATATTTCACCAGCTTCAGTCTTGTCACCTCTATAACACTTGTTTTCATGCCTGACCATTCTACCAAATTAGTGTAGTTCATAGGATTAGTCACCATTCGTCCTAATCTAACCCTTCCTGATGTTCAATGCATACCTGAGTTTAAGTGAAATATAATCTCTATCCGCAAATTAGCCACAACTTCACATACTGATGTTAGATTTCTTACTTTTTGCTGCATACTGCAGGACCATATGACTAGTAAGTTCATGGAAGTTGCAGAGGAGTACAATGGTTTTATATTTGCTGAAGAAGAAGTCTTTCAATCCAAGTGTCATAGATCAAGCGATCACAAGCCGCTCTCATTTTTCTTATACCAAAGAAGTCTAAAGTTTTCTTTTAAAATGTTCATTAGATTCTAGTTTGAAATGGCATTACAGATTAGGGCATCCCTCAAAAGATGTAATGACACATTTTTTATATTGATACTGGTTCTATTAATGAATATTTTCCATGTCTTGTGTGTCCATTGGCAAAACAAAATAGGCTACCCTTTCTTGCTAACACCACATGCACCACTGAAGCCTTTTGCCCTCATTCATACTGACCTTTTGGGTCCTTAAAGATCACAAAGTCACAATGGAGCAAAGTGTTTTCTAATTATTGTTTATGACTTTAGTAGGAGCACCTAGACCTATATGATTAAAACCAAAGATTAGACTACCTATTTTCTCCAATCTTTCTTTGTCGTGACTCAGACACACTTCAATCTCTCAGTCATAACAGTTACGTCTGACAATGGCACTGAATTCATAAGTTCAAATTGCTTCAAGTTTTTCTCTACTCATTGCATAATCCATTACAAAACATGTCCATATACTCCTCAACAAAATGACATTATTGAGAGAAAGCACAAACATGTGCTGCAGGTTGCCAGATCACTTCTCTTCCATTCTCACTTGCTTAATCAATTCTGGGGTGATGTTGCTCTTACAGCTACTTACATCATAAATAGAGTTCCATCATCTATCTTACACTGTAAGCCCTCATATGAATATTTATCCCATTCGGCACACATGATAATAACATCAAGATAAGCGACACGTTACTAAGTTTATTCAAAGGTTGATATCTTGGGTGCTAGTTGATGGAAACACTTAACAGACTATAAACCCGACTCAACTCAGGCAAGGCTACAAGGCCAACATGCTTAAGACCAAAACATCAAACGACTACTTAGTGTATCTCACTAAAAGGTCCAAGAGATCGCCCAAAGGAATACTTTCCTTACGAATATTTGATTCCATGATTACAGGGGAGATTACCATAAGTAATCCTATTTCATATTTGCGTCAAATCCTACCATAAATACATAATTGTCAAGTTTATAAAAGGAGGCCGAAGGTCTTATTCTAAGGTAAACAATCAATATCCAAGTTATAAACGAATACCTTCCAAATACCTTTACTGACTTAATCATTGGAGTTACAACTGGAACCATCCCCACCTTTTCACAGGTTCCGACGAAGTCCACGTTTGAGAAAGACATTAATCAACCTAACAAAGTTTGGGTTAGGGATTTTATCAATTTCCTTTCCATTAGAACCAGAATGACTCCGATCACCACCACTAACACAATCTCCAATCACCACAATTTCCAACTACCACATCCCACAAGCTGCCACCACAGGAGCATTGATTCTTAACATCGTCAAAAAATGCTAAAGTTCCCAACTATTATTAGATCGTCATGTGATTGGGCGGCCACGACTTCCGCCTTACAGTATTATGGTCAGGCGGCCACAATAACTGCTCGACAACAAGGCTGGGAAACCTTAATTGCTGCCTGCCTACAAGGTTGGGCTTCCATGTTGAACGACCACATCAGACAACCTCAATTGTCATTGAGGTACTAGGTAAAGTGGCTACAACTGCTAATCCAACCATTTTCAACATCCTTTTTAAAATGTCCAACTTATTTTCCCCACCATTTCTCACATCTGGTTATGCGTTCTTTTTGGCCAAAATTTTGTGTTGGAAGTGGTTATTGTGGTGAGATGGTCATTGGGAATGGCGGTGGTGTATGTGGTTGCCAGAAATGAAGGTGGTGGTCGCCGAAAATGGCAATGTGAACATGGAGGGGGTCATCATGATGGTAAATAAAAAAGATACAGAACAATGTACAACACGTAAAAAATAAATAACGTAAGTAAAAGAATACAGTCCCACAAAATAGTTATTCCATTTTTTTATAATCATAACAGTTTCTAATACTGTGTACATTTCCAATAAAAAAATACTGTGTACATGAAATCTATAATGTTTCACATTTTATAAATTTATAAAGGAAAACATTTCATGACTGTCCAAAATATACAGATAATGTTGGCTATCATTAGAACAACCCTGTGAATGATATTGTGCTGTACGTATACGTATATGTATTTTAGTACTACTATAATCCACTTATTACAACATCAACATTGCATCTTATAGGAACGCAGCATGTATTGGTAACGTTGCCTAAGCTCGATAGTTTTGGCAAAGCCGTAGTAATTCCTCCACAAGTGCATCAATCTCCTCATCTCCTCTCCTCTCCATTTTCTCACTCATTTCCTTCACTTTCCTCTTCACTTCTTCCCCACTTTCTTCCACCATAACCCTCCTAATCACTCCGGCAATCTCCTCGCTCCGGAGATCGCCCTTCTCGTCTCTCACGGCCTCCACTCCGACTCCGGCAGCCTCCACCAATCTCGCATTCAAGGGCTGATCGATATGCATCGGAACCGCCACTATCGGAACACCCCATTTCACACTCTCCATCACTGAACTCCACCCACAATGGCTCAAAAACGCACCGGTGCCGGAATGCTTCAGGATCTTCGCCTGAGGGGCACATCCTCCGACCACCATTCCCCTGTTTTTAGTCCTTTCGAGAAACCCCTCCGGCAAGACTTCCCGAACGCTGGTCTTCTCCCCCGGAGGAAATCCAACTACCCATATAAAGTCAACCCCGCTGAGTTCCAATCCCCGTGAAATCACCTCGATTTCGTCTTTGCTCAGAAAGTACTCGCTCCCGAAAGAAGCATAAACAGAAGAACCCTGCTTTTTCCGATTAAGCCACGCCATGATTTCTTCGTCCTCCTTCCGATCATCATCAGAACTAGGTTCTTGGACAAGAGGGCCTGTCGGGACGACGCTTTTGCCGGAGACGGAAGATAGGAAATCGATGAACTTTCCTTCGATTTCTCCGTGTGATTTGATCAGCAAAATCTTGTGGGAGAGGTCCAGGGCTTGGAAGAACACGTTGCCGCCATTGACATCACTGCTTCCCTGGAGCTTAAACAGCCTCTCGTAATCCCGGAGATATATTTCAGGGTACGGGAACTTCTCCCCGGAGCTCTTCGCCGCGTGGAGGCAAAAACAAACAAACGCCGCGCTCACAGAGATAAACTGAACCGCCGGAATACGCTTCCCGGAAGCGATCTCCGCCGCCCATGGCTGGTTAAGGTCGTAGACGACCAAATCAGGTTGCAGAGAAGATATAATACTAGAGAACTGAGAGGCGGAGTTTTCGTAAGCCTTTTTGAGCTGGGCTATGAGGTGCGGCGGCAGGCCGCTGGTGGTGTGGCGGCGCGGAGGCAGATCCGGCGATGATTGAAGGCGGAGCTCCACCAGCTCAATGGAGGTGGTGATCTTATCCTGTATGGATATGAGATTTGCAGGGGTGGAGCACAAGTAGACATGGAAGTCTCTTGCGGATAACGTTGTTGCCAGGTCTAAGAAAGGGGAGATATGTTCATGGGATAGCCATGGCAGCAAGAGAACCTTGAGAAGTGGGATTTTCTTGGTGTCCGCCATGGATGGACCATGAAGAAGAACATGCATCAACTGATTAAGGCTGCTAATTTATGGCTATGAGTTTGCGGAGGTATATTATAAAGTTGTGTTCATTATTGCACCAACATTATAGGTTTGCATGGGAATGTAGTTGAATTTTGATGTCCAAGATTAATTAATTGTGACGTCAACTTTCATACTATAAACCACCATTCTAGGTAGGTTGTGGCAATCATGTGCTTTACATTTTCCGCCTTAAAAAATGTTACTAGTACTAATTGAATGATTTAATTTTGAGGCTCAACTGTCTATTACGTGGGAAAATTAAGGTAGTAGTGACATAAATTGGAGCTTTGTTTTTTTTTCTAAATGAGTTTACTCCGTATTTATGAAAAAGGAGAATTTTTTCTCTTTTGAAACAGGAAATGAGTGATAAGATCGTGCATCTCCATTCAAATCATCTTCAAAATAAAGAGAGCATGAAATTATAGAAAAGTTGTGCAAAGGGGCCGGGTAAATTATATGGTAATTGATTATTAGACCCCAGCAATATATATACGGACCCAAATATCAATATTCTATCATTTTTTCTATTTATGGCACCATTTGCTTAGGTCCTTGAATTTAGGTGATGAAAATGAATGGATGAAATTGAATGTAGAAAGTAGAAAGTAAAAAGTAGAATGAGTAGATGAAATTGAAGGAATCTTGCCAGAAATGGAAAGAGTGTCAAATAAAAGAAAACATTCATTTATAGTAAGTGTACCATAAATAACAAAATAGGGGGAGTAATCACTTTATCTCTCTTCAACTACATTCAC
Organism: Rubia balearica; assembly: GCA_032355405.1. Taxonomy (NCBI): domain Eukaryota; kingdom Viridiplantae; phylum Streptophyta; class Magnoliopsida; order Gentianales; family Rubiaceae; genus Rubia; species Rubia balearica. The sequence goes on from JAULKJ010000006.1 coordinate 4,786,594, forward strand.
TATAAACTTTCATCTCTAATTTATTTACACAACTATAAACTCAACTACATTTCCACACCACCATTGTGACCCCTACGCCATTTTATATTTTCTTCACACATTTTTACATCTTTACAATCTAATATTAACTATATCGCACACATATATATATATGTATATATATATATTTTATGAATATATACATATATGGGAAATATACAAATATAACCCTAAATAATTAAGAAAGTGAAGATATAACCCTGAGATAATTTTTAGTGCAAAAACAACCCTAACTACTTTACATAAATGCAAATATAACCCTAAAAATTATATTCCGGCATTGATTGGCCATTTTCGGCCATTGACTGATCGAAAATGACCCAAATACCCTTTCAGCCTAATCTAAAAAATTGAAAGACAACAATGACCATTTCTCCTTGAATAGCCACCACCTTCGCCTCTGTAACCACCACCCTGTCACCTCTTCCGTCGCCACCTCTGCCGCCACCGCTGCTCCACCTCCACCACCAAACTTCTATTTCTATTAACCCTAACCTGGGTTGCTGTTTCAGCTCCTTTACCTCATTCACACAGGCCGCTCCTCCGCCATTCCCTCTCCACCGTTGCCCGACTCTGCCCACCAAACCCCAAGTCCGGATAAAAGTTGGAATCCATGTTGTGGGATTTGTTTGGTGGAAAGACGTGCCAGACACCGGCATTGAAGGCGTCTATGGAAGTAACCAAGGCCGAAAAGGACTGCGTGATCTTCTTGGAGGACTTTGAATTCGATGAATTTGCGAAGGAGATACTTTGCAAGCATAGGTTTCATGGCATGTGCGTAGAAAATTGGTTGCACTTTCATGGCATGTGCCCTGTGTATCGGTTTAGGATGCCGTTTGAGGAGGCCGATGAACGGAGTGCGAAGAACGGAGGCAGTGAAGAAGAAGGGGATGGCGACGGAAGAAGGCGGTGGGAGATTCGAGTTAGCTTTACTGTCGAAAGCGATGCGAATGGATCATCCGTGGATGAATCTTCTTCCCTGAGTGGTTAGTAATCCGAAAATAATTGTAGAGATAGATTAGGGTTTTTTAATCTGGATAGTGGTTCATGGCACGTGGAGAAGAGAAGAAAAGAAAAGGGGAGAAGAAATGGAATGAGAAAGAAAATTAGGGTTGGGGGCATTAAAGAAATTTCTTCTTCTTTTTTAATTTTTCAGAGGGGGTGAAATAGTCTTTTCATCATAATCTGGACTCAAATTACCGAAAAATGTTGTGTTTGCACATAAACTAACTACTAGTATCTAGATTTATATTTGCACTTTCAAATGTCACAGGGTTATATGTGCACTTTCATTAATTATGTTGAGTTATACCTATATATATATAATACTGCCTGACAGAATGTAAAACCTATAATTGTGTATATTCATATTTATAGGTGAGTAAAAATGGATACAAAGTACAAATCATACATCTCCCTTCAAGCGAAAAGTAGGATTGCTAGTGATGCAAAGTTTGGAAAGCAAGAACTCAAACTAAAGACAAGGTAGACCCTTTGTAAAGATGTCAGCAAGCAGTAGATCAGAAGAAACACAAAATACCTTAAACTTACCGGGAGACAACATCTCATGCACAAATAATAATCAATATCAATGTGCTTCACCCTCTTATGCGAAACTAAAATTTGAGACAAAAAGAGAGTATTGTTGTTATCTCATAGCAACACAGGTGGCACACAAATCCAAACACGCAAGTCCCTAAGATGATTCATTAACCAGGCTAGCGCTACTGCAGTATTGGCCATGGAACGATAGATATTTTGATTTTGAATTAGAATGAGAGACCGTAGGTTGCATCTTAGCACTTCAAGAAACCAAGTTACCACCAAGAAAAATGGCATAACCATATATAGACATGCACATCTATACACAATGAGCCCAATCGGCATTAGAATAGCCAATTACTGTTGAAGCGAACAGAGTTCTGCGAAAAAACAAACCATAATGAAAAGTACCATAAACATAGTGCAAAATCTAAGTAACAGCTTCGAAGTGGTCACCAGTAGGAGCCTGCATAAACTTACTAGAAGTATTGACACCATAAGGCAAGTTGGGACGTGTAATCGTAAAGTACTGAAGTCCACCAACCAAAGACTGATAAAGAGTGAGATGACCAAACCGTTTACTCAAAGAGCTAAGTAATTGCGAAAATGCCAAAAAAAGTGATGCAAGTGGCCTAGAATCTTGCATTCTTGTGCATGTCAAGATGTTCTTGGCGTATCTTTCCTGGCCAAGGAATAAGCCGTCTGTAGTGGGAACAATCTCTAAACCCAAGACATTTTGTAACGTGCCAAGATTGATGATCTTACACTCAAGA
>JAULKJ010000006.1:4824358-4834917 GCA_032355405.1 Rubia balearica
GATTAATTGAAGACATTATGAAGAACACTTTACTCTTTTTCCCATTAGGTTTTTTTTAATGAGGAAGTGTGATCATTGTAAAACATTTATTTTTGTTTTTGGACTTATTCAGTTCGGCCATGTAGGCCTTAGGAGACCAATTTGAAATAACAGTCCATTAGGGTTTACTTTATTCAGTTCTATTCTGATTAGAATTAGATTTGGTAAGATGAGATAAGGAAATATCTTCCCAGTATAATTCTAGACAGAATCGGCCGAGATTTATAGTATAGGGTTTGATTTTTCGTATTTTAGTTAGATTGATTTTAGTTTCCTTAAGCTCCCATTAGATTGATTCAGATTCTGATTGTGATTAGGGTTTCCATTCAGCCGAAATTCTTCTCCGTTTAAAGAGAGGAATGGCCGAGAATTTCAACACATTATACAACAATTAAATTCAGACTTTTGAGACATTCTCATTATCTTCATTGATGCGGGCTATTTAAGTTTCAATACTCCTTTATACTCGTACCCTGCGGGTTAGACGTTTATAGAGAAATCTTTTAAGTGTACCCTGCGGGCTGGACGCTTAGAAGTCGAGTTGAGTGTACCCTGCGGGCTAGACGCTGCAATTCGTGTCATTGAAGGGGTTGGGCGAGATTTCCACTTCAGTGAAAGATCCAATATTCCGCAAACCAGAGTTTTCGCAAAGAGATTCATATCACATTCACATATAAGAATATAAAGCTATCTTATGCCTATGTCACAAAGGTACTATCACCAATACATGTTTAACCCATCCTTACTGTACCTCATGTTTTTTTCAATGAATGCAGTAACTATTCAAAATGTAGTATTATATGGCTTACATATTCTTCTTGAAATGAGTCAAAATATGCTCTGTTACTGGGCGGTGTCTGTCTCTGAGAGCTTCCAAACCAGCAACAAGGTCATCATAAGCTGGGAGATTAGGATGAACAGAAGAAAATGACTCTTGTTTTTCCTGCATCAATGTCGCCTGTGATGCAAGTACTTCGGGGTGTGGTGGTCTTTCCATCTCCAATTCATCAAAAACAGTGTAGTGGCTGCGAGATAAAGATTCTTTTTTCACCTGCATCCACGGTGCCTGTGATGCTGTCCTGGGAAAATTCAGCTCTGTTGCAATTTCATCATCACTATCAGTATCATCAAAGGGTACCTGAGGTACAGCATAGCTGTGACTCCTGTAATACTTGAGAGCTTCGAAGCGACCAACTAGATCACCATCATCGGGAGGCTGAGGAAGAACACCAAAAAACGAGTCTTGATTACTGGAAGGAAGTGGTCTTTCCATCCCAATTTCACCATCCCCATTTGATTCACCAAATTGACCGTCTAATTCTGCATGAGCAGCATTGTAGCTGTGACTCCTGTAATACTTGCGAGCTTTAAAACGAGCAACGAGATTTTCAATATCTGGAGGCTGAGGATGATAACCAGAGAACGATTCTTGATTACTGGGAGGAGGTGGTCTTTCCATTTCAGTTTCTTTGCCAAAGGAAAACATCGTAACTGAATGAGCAGCAGAAGGAACATTGTAGCCATGCCCCTTACTGATTTCTCTTGAATCACCATGGATGTTTTGAGAAGAAACGTTCCAATATCCTCTAGCCTCTTAACTACTTCCATGATATTTGGTCTCTGCCATGGCCATGATGATACACATTTCAATCCAATTTGCAACATTTTCTCCATCCCCTTTTCATTTTTGGGATCCCGGTAAAGATCCAAGTCAAATGCATCACGTATTCTGTTTCCATATCCAGAAACAATACTGTTGACCCATCTGACCAAATCGTTATCTTCATTGCCCAGGGAAGACTTTACTGGTGATTTTCCAGTGAGAAGCTCTAGCAGCAGGACCCCAAAGCTGTAGACATCAGAAGCCAGGGACATTCTCCCGGTTTCAATGACTTCAGGGGCATGGTAACCTGGAGGCCGCTTAGATAATGTGCTCCTAGGACTCATCAAATATACTAAACCACTATCAGAGACACAACCGTACTGTTGGGAGTTGAGGAAAATGTTTGGGGATTTTATGTTTCCGTGAACAGTTGATTTCTCATGAAGATGAGCAATACCTCTAGCAGAACCAATAGCAATCCTAAAACGGCTTTCCCAGTCTAAGGGAATCCGCTTTTCACCCCAGTTACCTGGAATAGTAAAACAACAAAACTCCATAAATGCACGAAAATCTATTAACAGACAGGCACTCCCAGCCTCAGAATACATATCTCAACAATTGTACTGTACACAAACAATACCAAATGTAAAAGCTTCAAAAGGAATAAATGGATGTATTAAATACAAATGCACACTGAGTTGGGAAGTACAAGCAGATAGTAGCAAAATGCTAGAATCAATGCAAGATTGAGAAGAACCATGAAGTTGCAGCACAACTGAGCATTTGTCAAAACAAAGTTGAGAAGAAAGATATGTATTCTCTATCATACATACTAGTTGAATTGAACACGGGAGAGTTTAGAAACCATTACAATCAACTAGCCCAAAAGTTCATGAGTTAAGCCCAGACAATAACTTTCAGTAACATAATATCAAAATAAAAGGCTTGAAAATGTCAGTAATGAAACAATCTTTTACAGAAAAACGACGAGGTCTGTAAGCAGGCAAAGAAGCAATTCATACATTCAAGGTTTGAGGATGTTACCATGCAACAGAGAAGACACGCTCCCCTGACTGTAATAATCGTATGCAACGAGATTGTCAAACTCAGAATACGCCCTCAAAGGCACAACATTCTCATGGCGTATGCGTCCAACTGCCTTCAGATGGAGATGAAATTCCTTTTTTTCAACAGCGATATCATTCAATCTCTTCACTGCAACAATCGTTCCGTCCGCAAGTATTGCCTTTAAAGTAGTTCCACGTGATCCCTTACCAGGTACCTCGACAGAATCTGAAAGCAGATCTTCAAGTTCCCAGGCAAGGATACCACCCTCAAAGATGAGTAGCCTGGCATCATTAAGCTGGGGATGTAAAATTGAAGCATATTCCTTTTCATCCTTTAAGGGCCCTTTTTTCTTAGCTGGCTTTGTGGCTGCAATGGTTCCGTAAAGGAAAAGCCAGGAATGAGCAGAGTGAAATTTGTTGACTCTAGTTAAGCTAAAAATACGAACAGAAAAGAGTTTTTAAAAGTACGATTATAATATTTAAGGTGCAAATAGGAGAAAGACTCCAGCAGACATGCTATATCGTTTTTGCTATGAACAAAAAATCAGAGAAGCATATCACTGCAAAAGATGGATTTTTCTCAGGCCATCAAAGGAGAAGATGCTACTTTAAGTATCTAAGACTTCAATTAGCTAATTCTCCCTGCGTCCCACAATAAGAATCCCACTTGTTGAACTGAAATAATATTACAAGTGAGACTCCAATTATGGAACAGAGGAAGAATGATACAATGAATGGTTAAGATATTTTGTCTAAGAAAAAATACATGTAAAATAATATCATGCATCATTTACCAGCAGCAAATAAGAGCTGATTTTTTAAAAAAATTATTTTAAAGGACTACAGTAATAAATTGGCAGTACCATGATATAGTATTCAAAGGCTTACCTCTGCTCTGACCTATTTTCCAGGGCCAAATCCTAAATGGTTTACGACCGTGATTGGTCACTTCTCCTCTAGATGAGGCTTTTTTTCCGGTGAATTCATACACAGGTGAAGGCACAACACAGTCTTCAAATGTGGCGCTGAGAACCTGACTCAGTTTGCCTGATTGAACAGTTTCTGATAACAAATGCTGCTCAGGCTGGACCTCTACTGCAACAGCACCTGCTGCAGAAACAATAGGTCTCTCCTGTAGCTGCAGTACTAGCTCTAGACTTCCCACCAACTGAGCCATTGTAGGACGAGCTTTGGGCCTCTGTTGCAAGCAATTTCCAGCAGATCTCACAAATTCCTTCAAACTTTCTGGTGATATGCTCTTACATATCCGAGGATCAACTATTTTATCGAATTCGTCTCTTGAGACACATTCTTGGAAGCATGCTAAAAGACTCTCAGGATCTCCCGGATTTTTAGTGTCTAGTGCAGGTCTCCCAGACAGAACAACCAACATAACAATGCCAAAGGAATACACATCACTTTTCCTTGTCAAATTCTGAGTCGCACAATAATATGGATCCAGATAACCCCGTGTGCCTTTAACATGTGTGCTGATGTGACTGTTTGATTGGCTCAGCTCTTCAAGCTTGGATAGCCCGAAATCTGCAATCTTCGGGATGAAGTTCTCGCCCAGCAGGATGTTTGTGTCTTTCACATCACGGTGTATAATTCCAGTCTCACTGCCCGTGTGGAGGTATTCCATTCCACGAACAGCACCAATGCAGACCGTTAGCCTTTGTTCCCAGCTAAGAAGAGCACAGTCCTTTCCCTTTCGCGCAAATTTGTATAAATTATCAGCGAGTGTGCCACCGGAAATGTATTCGTATATAAGTATCATTTCTTCGTCCTCATTACAATAGCCTATCAAGGGGACAAGATTGAAGTGCCGGAGTTTGGAAAGTATTTCAATTTCAGTCCAAAACTCACGAGCTCCTTGCCTGGAGAAGGAACTCAAACGTTTAATAGCAACAATCTCCGGAAAGCCAGAAAGGAGCCCCTTAAAAACATTACCAAATCCACCCTGTCCAATGACAAATGCATCACTAAAATTTTGAGTTGCAGACCTGATGTCAGGTAATGAGAAGTGACGGCTTGATGGTTCAACTGCAGCAGACTCGGCATCAGTCGCATAGCATGCATTCTCTTCCCAAAATATCCTCAAGCAATAGACTGTTGTATTCACAATCAAAATTATGATGGTCATACCAGTCCCGATAACATTACTTGGGCTAAAAACGGAAAAGGATGTTCGAATATTCAGCTTCCAAGTGGTTGCCACTCTCTTCAAAGATGCAGGTTCGGGGGTTGCTAGGCAGTTGTCAGGGTTGCTTAACTTGAAGATTTCTAGCCCTTTAAAGAGCTCCAGAGCCAATCCATTCAGCGATTGTATGACAACAAAAAGATGAGACTCACTTCCTCCTTTGTCTCCTTTCATCGTAGCCACATAGTCCTTGTATACAGAAAATCCAGTGCCACCACTCCACCTGATAACATTAGCATGCTTTTCAGTAATATGATTGTTTATTAGGATGCTAAACTCCTCTTGCTCACCATCTGTCATTGCTGCATCAAGATCACAAAAATGAAGCCTGGCCAGATATACAAAGCCTAAGTCTATTGGCAGTTTCCATGTAAAGCTATACAGCTGGTTTCCTGCTAGAGTTTTTGCTGTTTTCCAGGATGTCTGGTAAACTATTGGTGGAGCAATGAGTAGAGGTACATACGTGTATGTTAGCTGAGGAGCCAAATGATACATTTGAGATGTTCCAGAGTCAAGAAAGTAGACAGGCGTCTGCGTTCCATCGGCGAAGCATGCCAAAATCTTCAACCGGTGAGATAAAGTTTCCTCCAATGTTTAACCTGTGTACCATCTCAAGTGCTGTGCTGTTGTCGATAGCATAGAATCTATTTCTCTGACCAATAATAAGGGCACCCGTATGACCGTCAGGTGTGTAATAAAGGCCAGATGGCATTGAAATGATCTCAATTCCATTCACAAAAGCATATGCTATGTTGTTATCAGACTCCCAACTCTTGGAAGGAGAAAATGTAATCCTCAACTCCCCACGTTCCTCCACATTTAAGCAAAACTCCTTAACTATATATTTTACTCCCAAACGGGAAGAAGTGTTGCACTAAAGTGGTTCAGGAGGATGAAAGGACCAACTTTAACAGTAAAGAGATCCAAACACTTGTCAAAGCCATGATATGAAGCAGGATAGAAATGAAAGCGAATGAATTTCTGACCCGGGTTGACCTGAAACGTGAAGTGGAAGGGAGATGCAGAGATTCTTGAAGTTAAGTAGGGAACTGGGTCAACACCAAGGAATGATCTTGCAACCACAGTTGAACTTGTTGATTGGCCAGAAATGGATACAGAGGCTGATTCTCCAGTCCATTCACGGCCATCCAATGCAGTGGAGTTCCATTTGGAGCCACAATCAACTACAACCTCAGCCGTAAAATATGGGGTTACCGCTGGAGGATGAAAGAGCAATATGAATGAAAAAAGAAAAACTACCAATACTGAAACAGATAAAACGGATGATTCCATCACTCGATTCTTTTAGCTGTATGATTAAACCATAGCTTTTGAGAAGTTCATACTATTTGCGGCCTAGTAAAATTGACTTCATTTTTATAAGATTATAATTACTTGGCTTCAGCTTAAATTACGAAATAAAGGAAAAGACAAGGAAAGATCATGCATAGCAAATTACAAATTTATCAAAAAAAATTCACACAAGGGAAAGACGTCTTCAAGAGAAACGCAAACAAGGAAAAACAACCACCTTTGAGACTTGTTCAACTAGCCTTTCAAATTTCAAGTACATCCAAAATGCTCGGAGAATCCAAAGCTGCAATCCAGAGACGCCACGCTCCTAAATTTGACGCCTAATCCGGCCACCGAGTCACCCCCCCACCCCCCCCCCCCCCCCCCCCCCCCAAATACATAGCAATCATGTTTTCCGCCGGCGATAGTGACGGCCGCATGAAAACTGCAGAAGACTTTGTCGGATGGTTAGCAAAGGCCCGCCGGATTAGGGGAAATAGGGTTCTCACCAGTGATGTTTTGCTGACTGCCGGAGTTCCCAACCCTGTAGTCGTTAGGTTCGATTATACTTCCTGAAATTCAAACACAACTTTTTGCGTTTAGTTTTCAGAAGAAGAGGAGGTTGACAGGTGGTATATCTTTTTCAGTTATTAATTGCATTCGTAAAATTACACACGGGGACTAAATTTTAAAAATATATTTTTTGTATTATGTATATTTATATTCATTTTCACATTCAAAAACACATTTTTACTTGTTTTAACTTAAAAAATATACACGCTTTGTACCATCTCCATTTACATTCTTTCCTATTTGGGACGTCTCAAATGAATTTGCACTTTACACTTTATTTTTTTGAGTTACTACACTTTGTTTGAAATTCTATGTCAAACTAACCCAACAACCCCAAAAGAAATGACCCAACATCACTGCTACATCATCCCAATTCATTAAACTAGCGAAATACCATTGCGCGTTGCGTGATTTTATTAATTAAAATATTTGGATTAAGTTTGTTTTGTACATGTTGTGCCTTACATTTAAATTGAAAACAAATAATTTTATTTAAAATTTTAAACTTTAGTCATCTAACATAAACTATAAGAAGATGGAGATGCCAAGATGACTACTACCACCATAAATGAAAACATTCCACGACTTGCAAACATTCAAGGGTTATGTCCGGGATCCTCTAAATAATATGGTTGGAGCGATGACAAGGTCAAAAGCAAAGTTTAGGGATGCGGCATTGAATGCTTTGATGGATCAACTTTGTGATGAAGAATTCAAGAATAAGTCAGTTAGGGCTTGTGAAGTTGGAGTCAACTTCAACCATCGGAAGAATTCGTCAAGATTTTGGAGTCCTCTATGGAGGTCACTTGTGAAGTTGATGTAATGAAATTTGAGGTGGTGGAAATCAAAGTATAAATTAGTACAATTTCTTCTCTTTTTCCAAAGTGATGTATTTAGGTGTTTATATACGTTACAAGTTTAATGTGGTTTTAACTCTGTACAAGAAACAAGCCCAAACATGGGAATGCGGCTATTACATAATGTTGAACGCAATAGAGTGCATAGAAGGTGTAAATGTAGATTTTCTTGAAATTGACAAGGTAAATTATACATTAGCTTCTCCTAAACATTAATAGTTTCTCAATGTCCAATTTATATTTGCTAATATCTTGAAACTCTTAGGTTCTTCCAAAGGCAACGAGGCACTATTCAAAAGAAGAAATCAACAACACAAGAAGAAATCTTCTTGAATATTAGCTTTTTCATGCCTACAGTTTCTGTTTGTAGTTGTCATGCATCCTCAAATAGTTTCATGAATGTGGGATGATTAGACCAACATTCTTGAAATTTGAATGATTTTGGGTGGATGTTTGTTAAATTTTGGACTTCCATTTTAAAACCAATTGGTACTAAGTGGAAGTGACTCAAGACCTTATATATTTATTGTTGTCCTATTAAGAAACCGATGAGTGATATATCTTTCAACACGCCCCTCACGTGCCAACATGGAAACCCTCCACAACCCATATCGAGCCAAATTAAAGGGGATTCACACATCGGCCCAATAAATCCAAATCGGGCCCAAGTCTTAAATAGTTGGCTCTGATACCATATTAAATTTAGAGATATCCTGGGCTTCCATCTTAAAACCAATTGGTACTAAGTGGAAGTGATCCAATACCTTAATATTAGTTTTTATCCTTGTAAAAAACCGATGTGTGATATATCTTTCAACAATGTTTGTGTAGCTTCATATATGGAAAAGATAGGAGGAGAGTGGTGAGATTGCTGTCTGGAAAGAGTTTTGATCTGAGATTATTGGAAGATTGGCCACCAGAGATTGTTAGATATACCTCCATCTGATCTCTTCCAAACCCTACCCTTAAGTCTCATGTGCATGTAAAGAGACTTCTTAGGGTAGGGATGTTATACATATTAGAATCTGTGTGGAATTTATTTAAATATATAATAATTGAAGGGCCCAATAATACTCACTTTTTTCATCAATCGGTTAGATGAAGACACAAGAGACAATTAATCACATCCGTTAAAGACAATTCATGAAACTGGATTCATGATCCAACTGAAATAGGCAAAGAAACTATTAGCTTCTTTAATACCCTCGTAACAGACGAAAATTCTGACCCAACTGGCACCAACACAACCTGGATTCTAGATAATATACCAGAGCTAATAATGGATGAAATGAACAAATACTTGACAAAACATGTTTCAATGAAGGAGTTAACTGAACCATTCAAGGAACATATAGTCATTCAGCTTCAGGGCCTGATGTCTTCTTAGGGCCCTTCTTTCAAAAAGGATGGGATATAATCAAAAATGATTTTCTTAGCGCAGTAGAAAATTTCTTCCAATCTGCTATAATTCCTAAAGCTACTTCAGCCACTGAGATAGTCTTATAATCTCTAAAAAGGATATTTATTCATCCTTCGAGGCCTACAGACCTTTCAGCTTGTGTAATGTCACAAACAAAGTGTTATCCAAAATCATCTCTAAACTGTTAAAACCTTTAATGGATCATATTATAATCCCAAAACCGTCAGCATTTGTCTATGGGAACTTGCTGATAATGTTCTTTTAATGCAAGAAATTTCATATTTTTTACACTAAAACACAAGTACTTTAGTCAAAATTACTACTCCTTTGATAGGAGTAAAGAAGTTTGGTTTCTCATATCATCTGATTTCACTGATAGTGGGTAACATAAGGGCTGCTTTCTTTTCCATTCTAATCAATGGTTCTCCTTTGGGTTTTCCCATATTCAAGAGGTCTCATACTGGGGGGCCATTATCCCCCTTGCTTTTTATTCTCATGGCAGAAGCATTTACATGAAACTTCAATTTCTTGTTTCAGTATGCCAATTTGAGTTTACTTCAAGCTGCCAAAATCTATGATAAAGTTACGCACTTATCTTTAGTTGATGACACATATGAAATACAGAAAAACTGGAGTAAAATTAGTGATAAGTTTCCTTAAATTATACGAAATGGCTTCAGGATAAAAGGTAAAATTTGAAGTCATCCACTTATCTCAAAACACTCCCCTCAGCACCCAATCACTCCGATTCAAAATGAAACTTGAATGGTGATAATAAATTAATTAGATGATTTGATTTGATTTTATCTTGTTGACTAGTTAGAGTTATATTAGAACTAGTCTACCTTCATTCTTTGTACAATCTATTTATTCTCTGCATGATCAATAATAATAATTCACGGAAAATCATTCTTTCATGGTATCAGAGCAAGTTCTGATCCTAAACCCCATAATTTTTAATGGGATATTTACATTTATAACCCTGAAATTATACCAAAAGTGCAGATATAACCCTGCAATCTCAGAAAGTGCGAATATAACCCTGAGTTTTTAATGTATGTGCCAATATAACCCTAACTTTCCTATAATTTGTGCTGATTCCAAACTCACTTATTCCGGTATTGACTAAAAAATTTCAGGCAAAACATAAGATGAAATGACAAAATTACCCTTGTAACAAATCTAAATTTCTGTTCTAAAAACCTAATCTCCACCCCGCCACCACAACTAAGCTCTACTACTGCTCCACCGCCGGGCGCCGCCGCCACCGCCGGGAACCGCCACCGGGATCCGCCGCCACTACCACCGGAAGCCGCCTCTACCGAAGAAAATCGCCGACTTGCTCTTCACTACCAATCGGTCCCCGGGATTCTCTGATTTGCTCTTCCCTACCAATCTCATTTTTGCTTCCGCCACCACCGATTCGCCCTCCCCCTGCCCTAGCCCTAGTCCCCCCCACCCTCACCACCGATTCGCCCTTCCCCCGACCTAGCCCTAGCCCTCCCCT
>JAULKJ010000006.1:4882658-4897949 GCA_032355405.1 Rubia balearica
TGCGTACTCAATCATCTATGTTGTGCCCATATCATGGGTAAGTCGAGTATGATAGCTCTTATCACTATGCAACAAAACTACTTTGGATATTATTAATACCTTTATTCTTTCAGCCAACATATTATTCATTCCTCTTTCCAGAATAGTACGAGAAATTACTCTAACATCTGCATGCCTCAGAGCTTCATAGTCCAAAGTGTCCATGTTCTCTGGCCCTCTTTCTTTTTTCCCACTCTCTGACAAAACCTTCCTTCTCAAGCTATCCCAATCAAATTCTTTTACCTTATTTACATTTCGCTTCCTCTTTGCATTTGGAGTATTATCAGTACCTGTATTGTTGTTCAATGGTTCACCGGAGCTGCCTGCAACATAGAATCTCATATTTAGTCAATTGAGAATCAATTTTTTCATAAATAAAAAAGATTATATTCTGTATTTGCGCATCAATAGTTTTTTTAAAAAAAACTTTACCTGTCTCTTTAGCAGCTGCTTGTTCAAGTCTAGCAGGCTCTGCTGGTGACTTCCCTTCCTGGTGAAAACTTCTGGAGGTTTGTACTTGGCTGCTGCTAACAGACTCTTGGCTACTTACAAAGTGAAAACCTGGCTGTAAGTTGTCCCCTTGTTGATTAGAACATTGACGTTGGTCCATTCTTCTCACATGATTAAATGGTATCTCTGTTTCTGCAGAAGTTGAATAACTTGCACTTCTTGTTGCTCCTCCCTTCATATTACTTGTAAGGGCTGCATCGCAACTCTTTTTTATTTCAGCAGAAGTTGAGAAAAATGAATGTTCTGACAATGCTGAGCAGCAAGACCCATTAACTCCCGTATCTGATATTTTGTTCAAGCAGAAACAGCCAGAAGGGAAAGATGATCCTTGCAGACAACAGAAATCTGAATTGACTGGGTAAGAATGCTCATTACTGCCACTGCAGAATACGCTGGTGCTTGCTGGATATTTTGGTTGTTCGTACCCAGACATGGAGCTCTTATCATTCAACATTCCCATCATCATTTGAGAATGAAATTGCTGAAGTGAAGTAAATTCCTCAGTTTTCTGTGCACCTTCAAAAATATTATTCTTCTTGGAGTTCAACACTGTCACGTGATCTTCGACTTCTGACTCTGGACTGGATCTCATATACTTAGCTGATTGACAGAATGATTCAGAAGAATTTTGAGAAGATATTACATCTTCCTCTCTGCCACTGTTATTTTCATTTGCGCAATGAGTAACAGTTCCCCAGCTGAGAAGCTCTGGCCTTCCCTCTTCAGATGAACCATTCAAAGTCATCGAGCTTTGTTTCTTATGCGGCTGCATTACTTTTCTCCCATGATATGTGATAGTGCCATCTTGATCAATTATTTGGACATCTGGTTCTTCAACCCATGATATTGATTCATATTCAGAGCAAGTGGGCCTGGGTTTCCTCAATGGGGCAGGGAATTTAGCTACCAGAGAAATGAAAGCCGAGCTGCACAAAATCGGGATAACAAGGTCATGTTCATTATCTCTCATTTTACGCTAAACTCACAGATCTTACTAAAAACAGTTTTTACCTTGAGAGATGGTCTGAAACATTCTGTGTGAGAAATACTCCAATTACGGAATCAAGCACTGATCCTTTCCACGGTGAGAATCGGCGATCTCCTGCAAAAAGTGGACAGCTATGTTATAAACTAAAGTTTCTGGACGAGCCAGCGAATTATCAGTTTGCATTGAAATGTGCTTCTAGCGATCTATATAAGAATACAATGAAAAGTTATGAACTGTAAAATGGGTGCATTTCTGTCGGGTGTGCTCTAAGACGTGATGACTCAAGTATCAGCGAAAATGAGCAAACGAAACCAGCTAGCAGTTGAATATGTGTGGTCAAAATCAATCACTTATATCAAGCATGAAGCACAAGGCATCTTTAACATCACATTCTAGTTTACTAACAAGCCATGGAACTATGAAGAACCATTTCAGGGAGAAGCAGAAAGAGAATAAAGCTAAATTTTCTTCTTCATGAACTTAAGATGGACTGAATAATTTCAGAAGCAAAATATGGAGGAGATCAAACCTTGAAATTGATGCATTCGAGTAATGAATGCATTTACACGTCCATGAACCAATTTCCTTTCATCTTCCCACCATTTTTCTTTGCCACTGTCCATTGTTTCTTCACTTTCAGAGTCAGTCTTGCCCATCAGAAGGTTCCAGAGTCTATTGGTTTCTGGGTCAAGATCAACTCTAGGTCTTGGCTTTGATCTTTTGATTGGATCGAATCCTACGTAAGGAACCACTTTGCCGTCTCCTTTGTATGGAACAAGGGCATTTTGTCTTTTATCACTGATTGCTAGACCTTCCAGTCTCGATATGATTTCATTGATCGTATCACTAACTGCATAATTCTGCCTCGGCTTTGGTTCTACATCAGATTCCAGAAATGTTACTCGTTCAGAATTTAAACACAAAATTAAATGTGAAGGCTCACATATATACCTTTTGCTTTCTTGGAGAAATTCTGACATGCTAGCTGTTTCCTATGATCATTCAGATGCAGCTTTTGCGAACTGGGTTGAATGATTGATGCTGGCTTGGCTGTCCGACTATTCAACGACAAATCAACAGGAGTTACGATCCCATTTTCTTGGATTGGTGCAGGAGCTCCCTGGCTTCCAGTTGTTACATTGAGGTTTAGGGCTTCTGCACCCTGTAGGTAATTTTTCAGCATCGCAAGTCTATGATACTGCAACCATGTCAAATTTTCAGGATCTTCATAGCTATTTCCAAGAGTTGCGGTGAAAGAGCCACGATCAGCAAGGAGCCCATTGCTGCCACTGTTATTGTTACTTAAGGTGCTCTGCATTCCATGGTTGAAATTTGGCAGCCTACCGTATGTACATGATGATGAGCTGCTACTGTGGCTCATTTTGCTGCCTTTAACTTCTAATGGTCTTGAACTGTCATCAACAGATGCAACATAAGAAGGCATACTGTATGCGAGTCCATGGCTCGTATTATCAAACTTCTTCCTCTTGTTACTATCCGAAGCTGCAATTCCAATTCTGTCACCACAATCCTGCTCAACAGCCCTCAGTATTTCATGATGAAATATTAAGTCAGTTGGATGGCGATTTGCTCTCTTAGAAGTTGGCAAGTGAGTTCTCTTAGGTCCCTCTTTCTCTTTTCCTGCTGCAACATCTTTCAAAACTGTAGTTGAGGTTTGCACAAACAGCGGCTGAGCAACACCAACACTTGAGAAGCTAAAATTAGCCTGAGCCGGCACCTTGCCCTTTCCTTCTTCATTCAATGGTTGATGGCCTTGATTTAAACAAAACTGGCCATTTTTGTCACCTATACTTGCAGTTGGCAGGCTCCTAGCCAAGACATTGAAATTGTGGTCCCTTACCGTGGCTGTTGACACTCTATGGGAAGGTGGTGATAATGTCTCACAAAATTTTTGGTTGTCACCATCGAGATTGAGGACACTTTTGCCTTGCTGAACTGCACCATATGCGATTTGGGGTCGTTGCATTGCTGCAGATATATCTGGTACTCCATCAAATTCCTTTGACCACTCAGTGTCTTGAGACTCCAAGTTTAAATCGAAAGGCCTTAGGTTTGGATGCTGTTGGTCAGCAACTATCCTTTTGTCACCCTCATCATCTATCCTAGCTTCCAGCTCAAAGTTCAGCCCCCTACGAACCAATTTGCTAGCAGAATTTGGAGCAGAAGTCTCAGCCCCAGAGGATTCCTTTCCAGGCTTGGAAACTGAGGTTTCAATTCCCTTCCTGCGAACATATTTCCTTTTCCCTGGTGTTTTTTCATCTGGATTTTTTGTTTTGGGGGCCCTTTTGGGCTTTTCTTCGACTGGTGGCTTAGGGGCCTTTTTCTTCTTTCCTTCAACAATTACCTTTGGCCTATGCTTTCTCCTTCTCGGAGCACTTTGTACTGGTATCTTGTTCAGGTCAATACCTCCACGATCTCCCTCATTCTGCTCCTTCAGTGCAGTTGAATTTGAAGCAGGTAGTTCTGCAGCATTGCCCAAAAGCACATCCAATGGGTTCTCCCCTTGGCTGTTTGTACAAATGACCCCCTCATCTATTTTTGGAGGTAGACTTTCCTCCGCAGAGAAACTTTGTGAATCAGAAAGTTGGTGGTTTATCAACTGCTTTTCCTGGTCTGGAGTTTCTGGTGCGAACTCAAAGCGATGTGCTGCACATGAGTCTATTACAGATTCTAATCCAGGAGGTGAATTTAGGTTATATGCATCCTTCTGCTGGATAGGGGTTCCATCTGTAAGTAGTACAATCCCATCAATCATACTTATCCCTGTCTAAATATAATCAAAGTTCCATTCTAAAACATACAGAACAAGAAACAAACGAATGGATGAACACTCGGTGCTATTTGAATACACATTTTAATAAATAATAGTGTATGAATTTCTTAGTCCTGATATGTTATAACAAAGTATTTGATCAAGCAAAGCAAAGAAATTTCAAGCACATTTGTAATCAGATTTATTTTCAGAGATGTACATATAATGCTGTGGTCCACAAGCAGATCATAAACTTAAAAAAAAAAGGTTTATGCTCACTAACCAATTGCTGTCTTTGGTAGGAAGTTGGAAGTGATGATCCCCTGCCTGGCACTTAAGGCTTGCATCTGCTCTGGAAGAATTGAATTAGCAGATTGAAACTCCATGCACTCATTTCCAGTAGCACGGTATGAACTGGCTAGAGAAAGACGGTCTGTGGCTGGAACAGTTCTGCTACTTGGTCCGTGAACACCTTTCATCAAATTTTGATAATAACCTCCATTGACAGAGATATCATGGTCAAATTCATGAAGTGCCTCATCCGTCGGTGTCACTTGCAAAACTTCGCTCCCAAATATAAGCAAATCTCTCCAAGACCCTCCATCCACCTCATCAGGCATAGGGTAATTAGCCTGCACAACCGGCCTTTCTGCTGAAATTCTACCCTGCAACCCGAGCGTTCCATAGTGATTCACCATGCTCCTTCGCATTTCATCGGCTGCAGGGATTGATGTTTGCATCACTGGCCTTTCTTCAGTCATGGGAGTCCGAGGATTCCCAATGTAAATAACCCCTTCATTTCTCAGCACACGAGGATCTGCATTTGGGATGACTCCTCCAATAATGTTTCTTGTGACAGGCTTTTCTGCATTTCTAAGAATCATCCAATGATCCGAAGGGTGAATGGATCCACTCTCCCGGGGCACCGGAAACCCATTCCCTAAATTCATCTTGGAAACGGATAACCGCGAAATTTTCAAAGGCCACGCTATTTGTACTACCAAAACACATGTATTCTGCCCATCAAGGTTTAACTTTTGATGGTGAAGAATGTGAACCTGTTGCAGAAAAATCACCTCTCAGTTCCCAGTCTTCACAACACAGCCTGCCAAGAAAACCAATAATAATTCCATACCAAATCGATCTCCTAACACATAAGAAACACATGATAAACATTTCAAAACTAATTTGTGCATTAAAAAGCTCCCTTTTTCTGAGAAAAATTACACACCATAGGAAAAAAAGAAGCAGAAAAGCAAACCAAAACGCTCCCAAAAGGCAATGAGATTTAAAAAAATCAATTAAAAAAAAAAAGAGATCAAGGAAATTCGATGGTTTAATTCCAATTTAACGAAGGGGTTTTAAAACCCCAGCATGCAATCAGCACAGAGGATCTCTCAGGTGATCAATTCGTAAATGCAATTCCCCAAATTAAAATTGGCAATTTAATTCAGGAAAACAAAATCACACGAAATAAAGGAAGCAAGCAAATTCCAAGTGAAAAACAACGGAGGAAATTAAGGGAGATACCGATAACCAAATCACGTGCCAGCTCAGCAACCGATCCCAGCGCCAATGTGCCGCCGCCAAATGCAGCCGGAAAACGTTCGGAGACGGCAAGAATTGGGTGGGAAACAGAACAAAAACAGAAGTTTAAACACAGCCCAATGTGTGTACTGTGCGTTCTTCCCAGTCTACAGTACAGATATAGAAAAAAAATGGCTACTTATAGAAGTCCAGTTTCAAAAACAACCTTGATTTACCAAATCACGTGCTACTAATTAAACTGTACTTCAATTTAAAACGGAAAATAATAAATACCGAATCTGATTCTCTTGCGGTGATGGTATTTATAGATCTGCTATCTGATAACTATGCACAGAAATAAAGCGGTCATGCAGTCTGCTAACAGTTTGATTCTTTTATTTTAGAAAATTGACATTTGATATCTAACCATTCCTAGTTACCCGCACCCATCACAACTCGTAACGGTTTGCTGAGTAACCATTCTGGTCTGCTGCCTAGGTCCAATTACCTTAATCTAGTATAAATGAAAACTGAACACTTGTAGTTGAAAATGAGCCCTTGTTTTTATTTTTAGGGTGGGTTTCATGACAGACGGTATATGTCCATAACTTTATGGACAGGCGACATGTTCTTTTCTTGTTCAACCGACATAATATAAATTAATTCATTTTTGATAATTGAGGAGCGTTCATAGCTCACTGTCTCGGCGAAAAGTACATTGAACACTCTAATCTTATGGATAGATCGTCTTTCATGAGACTTTCTCATATCCACATATTGCACACTAAGTAGACTCTATTTTTTTGAGTTTATTTACACTTCACTTCATTTCAATTTCGTAAAATTTAATTTAATGAAATTTGGTTTAATTTCATCATATTATATTATTTAGAGATAATTTTTAGAAAAGTTGATTATCTATAAGTTTATGGAGATCCCACTATATCTTTTAAGTTTTATTTTTTTAAAAAAATTTAATGAAATTTGGTTTAATTTCATCATGCTATATTATTAAGAGAAAATTTTAGAAAAAGGTAATTTATCCATAAGTTTATGGAAATTCCACTATATCTTTTAAGTTAAAGACTGTATTTTTAAAATTTAAATGTTATATTCTATAAATTCTCGGCCGGAGTTGTACCATCTGCCCAATATTTTATATTTTAAGTAGTTTATACGTAAATTTCATTAATTATATGAGTCAGTCTCTTGAAAGACGGGTTTTCCATAAATTATGGAAAAACCAAGGTTTAAAGTGTAAATGAGAAAAAATGAAGATAAAATTTTCGGGTTGCATGAATCGGGTTATAAACTTTATAACTACTACATGTTGTATAATAAAATTTTAATATTGCAACTAAGATATTTTACCTTTTATTATTCTAATTAAACCTCGTCTTTCCATAAACCTGTGGAAAGACCGTTTTCCCAAAATTTTGCCTGATTATATTTGTCTATTATGACGTTCAAATAAATAATAGAAATAATAAATTAAAATATAACATATACCTAATACACAAAACACATAACAATAAATATATAAACCTGATACTCATGTGCACAATATACAAACACAAAAATATACTGTATAATGTACAATTAAATACTTTAAATTAAATAAATATTCATATAAATACCCTATAACTTATCACCGACCAAGAAACTCAATTTAGAAAAATTAATAATACTTTCTTTATTAGTTCAACCGACATAATATAATTTAATTCATCTTTTATAACTGATGAGCGTTCACAGCTCAATATCCCCATTTAAGATCGTAAAAGGATTTAGCTCGTAATGTCTACAATGGAAAGGAGAATAGTAGTGTCTGCCATGGTTATCCTGCAACGGAAAATGGAGAATAGTGGTGTCTGAAAATAGTATGTATATTGTTGAGTGATAACTGGTTGACTGTATATAATATATATTTTCAAAATATTAATTTTTCACGAGTTTTATTTATCTTTAATAAAAGATAATAATAAGAATCAAACATTTATTAAGATAATTGGTGAAAGTTAAAGCGTGTAGATTAAAATAGTAAAGAGGGAGTAATATTTTAAGTAAAAATATTATACATTCCTCGAGATCACCTTTTATATGTCTTGTTTTGGCTTTTATTCTATTCCACCGCAACAACTATGAAATCCATTTCACCCGACTACCATGATAATTTTTTCTTTACCAAACAAATTTTTTAAACCACTCTCGGAAGAATCTGCTCAACCGATCTTTAAGCGTTTCAGTATTTCTACCCGGGAGATCGTCAACTATCTGGTACTTGTTATAAATATACTTGGTGAACTTGAGGAAGAGGGCTATCAGAAGAGAAGATCAACAATCTTGTGACTGATAACATTCCGTTGATTTTCTCGCTTCTCCCCAAGGTGCGGTTGAAGGGTCCAACAACATGCTAGTGTTCCAAAGATTAAATCGTCGTGTTTGCCTTTTGCAATTTGCGATGGAGTGTCTGCATGGAAGATATACCTCAATAATAATAACAACAACAACAACGTTTGTGTCTGATAATTAGTTGATAATAGTAATATGTAAACAAATATCCAGTTGAATAAATGATATGAACCATGTAATGTATGATTTGATTGATAAATATTTATATATGTATTCATTAAATTAACTATGTATCTATAATAATATAACATCGCATTTGATAATATTTTGAAATTATGCTATAATTACAACAAACAAATTATCGTAAACTATATAATAATTTAATTTATTCGACCTCATCCATTTATATAATATTTAATTCTTTTGAATTAAAAATATATAATTGCAGCCAGCATATATTGTCAATATTGGATGCCATGGGTTTAAATAAATCTTATTTGATGGACACAATTGTTCAACTGGTATTCGAGTAAAATTGTACTCGATTTAAGTGTAATATACTTAATTAATCTCCAAATAAAAATTTATTTTTGACTTGGATTTGCAAATTGATTATTATAGTTTTATGGATATATTATTGTTTTAAAAAAAATTACTCCATCTGTCCCAATTCAAACTGCACATTTTGACTTTCAACAGTTGACTCAAAAAATGTTTGATCCTTAATATCTTTTATTAAATATAATTAAAACTTGTAAAATGTTATATCCTGAAAATATATGTTATAACGAATCTAACAAGGTATCACTCAATAATATTTATACTTATACACCTATTCAATTTTAGGGCCAAAGTTAATATGTTTTGACTAAATGAATAGTTAAATTGCAGTTTAAACTGGGACGTGGGAGTAATTGCATTCATCCAATCCCATCTAAGCTAATTAGAACAGTAAAAAACTTAATTTATCATATAAAAATATGTAAAAATATATAAATGTGTACGTATTAATGTAGAATTGAATTCGAAATATATCAAACACCTTTTAAAATGGAATGATATGGGATGGATTATAACTTGAGTTAGAATTGAGTTTGAAATGAACATAAATGAATTGAAATGAGATAACGAGATGAATCGAAATGACATATCGACATAGATCATGAATTGAAATGGGATGAGACATTGGGTTGAGGATGATGGAACACAAAAATTTTTTTTTTGAAAATGAAGCGAATTGAGATGGGATAAATGAGATTAAAATTGAGTTGAGATGAAATTAATAAGATAATAGTACGAATTAGAATTGAGTTTGAGGTGAATTAAAATGGTACTAGCAGTTACTGGAATTAGGGGATGGATCCGTTCAACTAAATTTCACACTTTTTAGTCAATTTTCTCAATCTACGTTTGACCATAAATTGCATATAATATATAAGTAGTAATATTATCATGTAAGGCATCGCTGGATTCTTCGTAGCATTTACTTTCAAAATATTAAAATTTTACATAATGTTAACATATGTAGCAAAAGTTATTAATGGTCAAACATGACTTGAGAAAATTGACTAAAAAGTGTGCCACACTTAGTTGAATGGAGGGGTACAATCATTACTGATATATAATAAGGAATAATTAATGGATTAGAAAAGGTGAGTTTCATGATAGCGCGGGTTGTCCACAAGTTTATAGATAGACTATCACTATTCTCCATCAAAGTTTGATAGAATATTTGAATAAATATATGAACAACAATATCATCATATATGATATTGTTCAATTCATCGTAACAAGTAATTTCTAAATATTAAAATTTTATTTTCCGTTATTATACGTAGGTAAATATATTAACGGTCAAACATGTTTCTTGAACCTCGTGATAATTCTCTCTCTGCAGAAATAGCTGAGACGGAGGGAGTACCTTATATACTGCATTTGTTAAATTACATACTAAATTTTAAAAATTTTAAAATATTTTTTATATTATATTTTTTATATATTCTCACATTCAAATATATATTATTACTTGTTTTAACTTTTAAAATGAAATATTTAAATTTTATAAAAATACAAATAAAAGTCAATGTGCATTGTCCATAAACTTATGAAAATGACGCTAGACTTTCTCATTAGAAAATTATGTAGTTAAGTGATGACTTTATGAATGATTAAGGTACATAACTTAGTCATTAGTTGAAAGATTGGACAGATTGGCCCAGTCATGAAATTAACATGTCCGGCCATTTTGATGGGCTCAAATTTTATCTCATCCGTTTCGTCGAAAGTGTTTTCATTCTCATTAAATTGTAAGATTGTTACATAATTGTTGAGTTTAAGTCACACAACTCATAACTAACAACTATAACTAATCTCGTTAAAACTATCTAGAACACATTTTGTGGCTCACACACCGTGGGGTGAGTCTCCCACAAAGAAACCTGTCATTAGGTTCACATGCCACATTAGCAATCTGCTTCTCAACGCACGCTGTCAGCTACATCTTCACCGGGTTGCAGCAACTCTTAATTTGGAAAAGGTTGCGGCTAGATTTCTCCAATCGGCGGTGGAACGTGCTTGTTGGTGGAGTTTCGAGGGAAGATCTATTTTTGTTTGAAGCATACCGGTATAGGACCTAGAACGATATGGGAGTCAGAAGATTTGAATCTTTTTGGGTCAGATACAAACACACTAAAGAGCTGGTCAAACGTGTTTGGAGGCCAATCAGGGACACAACCACTCAACCGCATGGGTCAATTTCAACATTTGAGCTCAATCCCATATTGTATTTTAACACAAAACTGCAGGAGACCACAATAAGACTGCACAATTGGGCCAAAGAAAATGTGGGGAAATTATAATGCAGAATAAAGATGGTGGAGCAAGAACAAAAAAAGAAAGATGCAAACGGCATGCTCGAGAAAATAAAGAAGCTGGAGCAAGAACAAAATGATTACTGGAAACATATAGCGAAGTCCATATAGCTAAATAAAGGAGATAGAAACACAAAAGTCTTCCATTAATGGGCACAAAAAAGGAAAGGAAGTAAATACATAACACAACACAAGGGCGAGGGAGGAGCTTGGATTTCAAAGCAAGATGAGCTCATGCTTTTAGTATACAACCATGTAAGCTATGTATTTGTCACGGATTCCGTTATGCCTACAGATGCTTTTGGACAGTCAACTATGTAAGATATCCTGAACCTCATTACTAAGGGGGTGAACTCAAGCCAGCAGAGAGAACTCGAATTCCCAGTAACAACGCAAGAAATAAAAGCTGCCATTTTCCAGATGGGCAAATGGAAGGCACTTGTGTCGGATGGTCTACCACCGTGTTTCTACCATCATTACTAACAGTAGCAGTCAAAAGATTCTTTCAGACTACCTGCATGCCTTCGGAGTGGAATAACACAACCCTCGTCCTAATCCCAAAGTAAAAGTACCCAAATAAGCTGGTTGAGTTACGACCGATAAGCTTATGCAATGTCATTTACAAAATCATCGAAAAATCTAGCAAACAGAATTAAAAAAAATTATGGGGTTCCTCATTTCTGGAAACCAGACAACTTTTGTACAAGGAAGATCCATTGTTGAAAACACTCTCAAAGCACATGAACTCATTGAATTCATCCGGAAGAAGAAGGCCGACAGGCAGGCTATGGCAGCAATGAAAATAGATATGAGCAAAGTGTATGATTGGTCTCATGGGATTTTCTGGAAAAGATTATACTACAAATGAGATTTCCGTATAAATGGACACAGTGGGTCATAGCATGCGTCACCACCGTCTCATATACAATCAACCTCAATGGGACCAACTCCAGTGTTTTCCAGCCGAAGCAGGGACTTAGACAAGGATGTCCACCATCACCTTTCCTATTTATCATATTTCAGGAAGCTTTCTCATCAATGATAGCCTCCGACAGTTTCCAGAGTGTCTGCCCGGGTGTCAAGATTGAGTGAAATGTCCAACCAGTCTCACACCTCATGTTTGCAGATAATTGTATCCTCTTCTTCAACATATCAGAAGCTGGATCAACGAAACTTGCACAGACACTCAACCTCTTTGTGGCATACTCCGGCCAAAGAATCAACTTCCAAAATTCTGCTCTACTAGTCAGCCCAAACACATAGAGAACAACGAAGAACCGTTTCAACTAGACCTTCAAAATATTCTTAAACCTATTCAAGGAAAAGTTCCTAGGCCATAAAATGGCCTTCTCGGAACCGAAGGTAGGAATGTTTAACAAATTTATTCAGAGAGTCAAGGCAAAGACATCTATTTTGGAGACCGATGACCTATCAGTTATGGGAAGGATTACCCTAAGCAAGCATTTCCTAGCTTCAACAACCCAATACACCCTAAGCACTTTCCGAATACCATCCACTGTCGCCAAAAAAATTGACAGCCACCTCGCCAGATTCATCTGGGCAGGAGACATAGATGGGAGAGAAATACATTGGAAGTCTTGGGAGTCAATGTGCCATTCGAAATGGTAAGGATGAGTGGGGATGCGCTCCACAAAACAGATGAATCAGGCCCTATTTGGAAAGCTAGCGTGAAAGCTCATCACAGACAAACAATCATTCTTTTTTAGGCTCTTCCTCAACAAGTACTGTAGCAAAAAAAAACTTTCATAAGGTCAAATTGAAGCAAGGGGCAACATGGGGCTAGAATGGAATCCTATGGGCCTGGGACCTCATCAGTATATGGATCAAATGGCAAGTTGTAGACGGAACTGGAATAAACATCAAGGATGAGTGGATCCCAGATCATATTAACCCAATGAGATATGAGAGACAATTGCTACCACAACTTGGGTTCAAAGTGAGTGACCTAATTGACAGCGACAAGCAGTGGCAAATGCCCTTGCTGAAATTGTTCTTCAGTCAAGAAGTGGCAAACAAGATCGCAGGAATCCACATCTCCCTAGCTCCCCTCAGCCACAAAGACTATCAATTTTGGGACAAGGAATGGCTTGGAAAATATATTGTTAAAAGTGGCTACCACGAAGCATGGAACATAAGGGACAGATCAAAACCTTCGTGCTCTTCCTCTGCAGGGAATTTAACCCTTGATGTACAGTTTTGGAAAAAACTGTGGAATGGCAAGATCCCGGAGAAAGTTAAATTCTTAGTATGGAGACTGGTGCAAAATGCAGCACCAACGGGACAGGCACTCAGGAAAAGGAATATGGAGGTCTCAGCCATCTGTCAACTGTGCCACTCCCAATCAGAATCACCTACACGCATGATATTGGAGTGTCATTTTGCAAGAAGAGTATGGAGAACCTCCAGATTGGGATTTGACTTCAACAAGGGCAATCCAATCTCGCTCAAAGACTGGCTAGGAGAATGTTTCAGGTCACCTCCTGAGGATAAAGATATCAGGCTCACATGCATCACCATTTGGGCGATCTGGTGCGCAAGGAATAAAGCAACAATAGAGCAACAACAAGTCTCTGTAGGAACTGTCCTAGCAATCATCAAAGAAACCCAACCAGAGGAATATGCACAAGAGTCAATAGGAACAACAATTCTAACAGACCCCAATGCTGACCAGGCGGAACTGGACCATGTGACGGCCCAATCACAAATAGTGGAACCTAAGCAGGAAAGGGTGGGGGGCATACAACTAATATGGCAGTCTCAGAAAGGTCACCGGAATCCTATCTACATTAGTTGGACTCTCATTAGCACGGATGCGACATTTAGGTTTAAGGATGGCAATGCGGTTGCAGCATGGTGTGCATCTAAAGGGGAAGGAAGTGATTACTGGTATGGTTCACGAAACTTTCAAGCACTTTCTACAGTTCAAGCTGAACTCGTTGCAATCTATGAAGCAATGGCGGACGCAGGAAAAAGAGCGTTAACCCATATCTGTATGCGAACAGACTGCGAGATGACACTTGATCACATTCGTAATTTGTCAAACGTCCCACCAACACTACACAGACTTCTTAGGAGTATCATAATGCTACCTATGGTGTTCACCAAAATACACATAATCAAAGTCTTTAGGACGGTTGTAATGAATGCCAATAATCTGACACGTCTTATATAATAGGTGACACAAACATCCTCCAATCATCTGTGATAATATAAGCGTTCGACTCTTTGTTTAATTTTTTTTTATATAACCGAAAATCAATAAAAGATATTTTCTTGTCAAATTTAACAAAATTTAAATTTAAAACTCTGGGTGTAAGGCTATATCGATCATTTACTTATTGACTAATCGGGGGAGCATACGAATATGACCTTTTAGACGACGGAATAGTCCAGACTCCACAGCAAACCCAGCTTTTCGTTCATGCCCCCAAATGATATTTTATCATTATTAATTATTGTATTTTATTCAGTGGAACCCAAAACCGGTAGCTTTAACTATTGGCCACTTCTTCTTCCTCGCCTATTTCAAGAACGCCGTCGGCCCGTCGCCAAAACCAAATCTCTTCACCATCACCACTGATCGTATCAAAAATATTTCGTAACAAATGGGCGCGTAGCGATTTCCCCAGTCGCCGGAACGGTAGAGCTTATGTATAATTTTCATTATCGTCGTCTGCGGAAGAGGTGTATAAATGCTCGGAGTATTTTGCTCCCGTCCTAAGATTTGGCTGCACACCACTCTCATTGTTCCACGCTCACGGCTCGGCAGCGGTTAACCGGCTCACTGGAATCCCTCCGGTGTTAAAATCCGTTGCCGTCACCAACAGCAACGGAGGTGGCGATATTCACAAGAGACACCACTCCAGCACTTGCCGGGTCGGAGGGTGTGACTTGTCGGTTCAGGGAGCCACGGCTTCGGTTTGGCACGTGATTTTGCCTGCCGACGATGGGGTTTTGGATCCTTGCCGCCGGAGGAGGACGGCGTTCTTCCACCACCACAATGATGAATTGATGAACAAGGGGGAGGGATCGTGAAACGTGGCGTGGGATGCTCGCCCTGCGCGCTGGTTGCATAAACCGGATTCTGCCTTGTTGCTGTTTGGAGTTTGCGCGTGCTTGGCGGCGACGGCGATTTTGGATTCTTCTCCCGAGGCTGTTTCTTCTGAGGCTGGTACTGTGGAACAGGAGCTCGATGTATTACGAGTTGAAAA